>VWZO01022819.1:107752-120089 GCA_013396975.1 Bucco capensis
CGCCCCCGGGGCTGGGCCTCACCTCCCGCCTCCCGTAGGGCCCAAGGCTGCAAGAGGCGACGGCCAGCCCCGGGGCGAAGATTGGAACCGGGCGTGTGAGGAAGAGGAGGGGAAAGGAGATCCTGCGGAGAGCGGCAGTGGTGAGTGGGGTTGCGACAGGTGGGCTGTCGGGACAGGGAGGGCCCCAAACCCACCAGCTGGCATCTGCTGGGACATGGACTGCTATCCAGGCCGCCGGTGGTGTGGAGTATGGGCTTCCAAAGGTGACTGTGGGCTACCCTATCCCTGATGCTCTTAAACTACAGGAGGGAGATTTAGAGTAGGTGGAAGGAAGAAATGTTTTACACTGAGGGTGGTGAGAGCCTGGCCCAGGTTGCCCGGAGAGGTGGGAGATGTCCCATCCCTGGAACCATTCCAGGTCAGGTTGTTTGTGGCTCTGAGCAACCTGCTCTAGTTGCAGATGTCCTTGCTGACTCCAGAGGGGTTGGACCGGATGGCCCTTAAAGGTCTCTTCCCACCCAAACCAGTCCAAGATTTCATGATTCTGCCAGAACACTCCATCACACCTCTCCTCTCCTTGCTGCCCTAGTCACAGTGTCAGACCTGCCACCCCCTTGCAGTTGGGTTGCGGCTGTGTTGCTGCACAAAGCAGGATGATGTTCAGTTTTCCAGTCTGGGATTTTTAGCCCTTTCCTTGAAATCTGGCTGCAAGAGGAGTGTCTACTCCATATGTACACACATGCACAGTGCTCTTGGTTTTACACACGTGTGGAGTGTTCTTCCTGTTAGTTGACTTTGTCCCAGAGGTATAAAGGCCATGTGTAGAGCATTAGCCTATCTGTTTTCTCTTATTTATCTCATTTTTGGGGGCTAAGTTTACTCCATAATTCTCACTAGTGTTTTTCTGATGGGATACAAGTGGTGTGTGTTTCACTGAGAGTGACTGAAAAGGGGAGAGCATAACTCTGGCAGAGCTAAAGAGAAAGGATTTGGGTGGCACTCTGCTCTCCCAGGGCCATGTACACCACAGCAAAATGGACTCTGAAACTCTGTTTGTTTTTGAGGCTCAAAAAGCTGCTGAGAGATTTGTGACAAATATTTTAGGGTCTGTTTAAGAGAGCTTAGTAAGTGAGAGCTAGAACTGAGGTGAGGTTTTTCTCCAGAACAGAGCTGCTGTGCCTGAGGTGGGATGAGAATGGGAATTAATTTGGTGTCTGGAGTTAAACTATCATTGGTTCCTGTTAACAGAAGACAGCATAATCCACATTAAGCAAGAGGAAGAGTTGTGTGCTGAGGATCAGCAGGAGGAGGAAGCTGGAGAAGCTCCTGAAGAGCCCTGCCCAGGTGAGTAACTGCATGCCTCGGGGTGAAAAGGAAACAGAGGGATTAAAATCCAAGGGTTGGGGTTTTTGTTTTCACCTCTTCTCATGTATTCCAAATCCTTTATGAGAAACTCACAGGTTTTGAACAGACTTGCTACCAGTCCTGATGAGTAAGGGCTGGTGTTTGGTCCTTCCCTTCTCATGGCCATCTTGGAGCTTGCCCAGCCTATGGCTGCTTCCACCCCAGCAGTACAGTGTGGAACAGGAAATGTTTCATTCCCCCCTTAAATTCATTCCTTTGCTTCCCTCAAGTTGACAGCTGGAAGCTGGTGAAATATCTAGTGCAAAGTGGGGTCCTTAGTCACTTTTGGAGCCAGTGGGTTAACATGGAGGAGGCAAAACCCAGGGCCAGAAAGAGATCTGTGGTTGGTGGGGTGGAGACAAGACTATGTCTGCTGCTCTGGCTCCAGGGGAATCAGAGAGGCTGTGGCAGCTCCTCAGCCCCATGTTCCCTGCAGCCTTCTCTTGCAGGGCTACAGAACTTTTCCTGCATATCTCCAAATCCCAGCACAGTAGGGGTTGGAAGTGACCTGGTCTGTGAGGTTATTCCTCCCCAGGTGCAGGACTCTACACTTGCCCTTGATGAACTTCATGAGGCTTCAGAGGCTTCAGGTTGCCTTTTCCCTTCTCCCTTCTCTTGGTGGATTTTTGGTGTACACCAGCTTACCTCAGCAACTCTTTGGCAGTGCTGTTGTGTGTGAGGAGGCCAGGGACCTGCTTCCTGCCTTCTCTCTGCATTCTGCCTTGGAACTTGGCTGTCCTTTACTCTTTACAAAGAGTAGCAGCTCTGTCTGTTGGCTCTGCTCTCATTTTACTTGGCTTCCTGTAAAGTGGCTCCAGTGTCTGTAGCAAACTGGGATTTTTAGACCTTTCCACCAGGTTTCATTAAGAATTTGGGTTATGGGCCTTTGGCTTGTGGGGGGAGAACAAAACCCAACCCACAAGCAGGCTTCACCCTTGGGAAGTCCTGACCTGACACTGTTATGAGATGCTTGCTGTGAATTTTCTCCTCTAGCAGAGGAAGCTTTTTATGATCCTGAGGCTTCCAGTCAGCCCAAGGAAGGCAAAGAGGCATGTGCCAGGGAGCTGCCAGGCACGGAGGGCGAGGACCTCCCGAGAGACCCTGAGGCAGCAGGTGAGGATTCCCTGGGAAAAGCTCCCCCTGTAGGAATCACCTCTCTCTGTGCCGTGCCTTCCCCCAGGGCTTTGTCAGCACTTCCCTTATCTCTGTGAATTCCCAGTCTCCTGTGCTTTGCCTCTTTCCCAACTGTGTGAATTCTGCCCCACGAGCAGGATTTCAGCCTTATGCAAGCAATGTTTTGTCGTGGATTAAGCAAGAGGAGGAGCCACGCTGCCCTGAGCAACGAGACCTGGGGAGGGAGGAAACCTCTGCAGATCCAAGCACAGGTCAGTTATGGAATTCCAGATGAGATTTCTGGGACTGTAATTCTAATTTAGGGTAGTTTGTTACACTGCATTAAATGTCACAACCTGATAACACAAGCTGTGAAAGAACTGGAACAAACCTCAGTCTGTTAGTTAATAGTCAGGTTCTATCAGCATGAAGAGGTTCCAAAAACTGACCTGGACTCTTCTGGCCACTGCCTTGGGTTTGGGTTTAGGTGAGCACAGCCTCATGCCCAGGTCTTATGGATCAACTTTGGATCAGCTGGAGGTGATCCTGGGCAAGTTGGTCTTGGTGACCCTGCTTTAGCAGCTTGCTGGTGTCTAATCCTGGTACCAATGAACACGGGGCCCTGGCTTTGTGTTGTCAAGCAGGAGGGAGGCCTGCAGCTAAAAAGAGATGTCAGGTCACTCCTAAGACATTGGTTGGGGTTTCTGACATGCTAACAGTCATTTGGAGGAGTTTTTGTGCAAGGCACACTTGGAGTATGAATCATACTGAGGTGGAGTTAATGGAGGGAGATTCATCTTTGGGTCAAGGCTTGACCTAGGGGCTCGACTGTGCAAATTGGGATGGGGATCTTAATTAAATACAACCTCCTGGGCCACAACCCAGGAGCACTGCTCTCAGGTGGATAACTGAAGAGGAATATTTTGGGTAGAAATCAGTTGGTAGCCTCAAATTCCTTTAGTTGATGTCAGTTATTTGAACACTCATGACAGGTGATGATGTTCCTGGAGAGTAAATCAGGGGATAAACTCTCAGTGTGCTGGGAACTGCCAGTGGGCAGGATTTTGCCCCACTGACAAAGATCATCCAGAACATTGCTGTAAGGCTGCACCAGCTTCCCCTAACAATTTTCTCTGTTCAGCTGCTCTGAGGGAGCTCACAGGGGGAGCTTCCAGCTAAGTTGTCTGCTCCAGACCTTCCAGTCTGGGCTTACACCTTAACTGGAGTTAATGGTGAGAGAACATGCTTGGACAATTCCTGCAAAGCAACCAGTGCCTCTTCTGTTCAGGCTTTAGCTTGGCCTGTGGTTACATGTTTGTGTGCTGATGTCCCAGAGCTCAGGAGGTTTATGCAGAACAGACAACCTTGGACTCAGCTTGGCCCAGGCTGCCCAGGACAGTGGTGCAGTCACCATCCCTGGAGAGGTTTCAAAGCCATGGAGATGTGGTGCTGAGGGACATAGGTTAGTGGTGCTCTGGCAGTGCTAGGTAACAGTTGGACTTGATGAGCTTAAAGGTCTTCTCCAACCAAAGTATTCTATGATTCTGTGATGCTCAGTGGAGTCTTTCTGTAGCACTCACAGATGTTGGGAGGGTGACTGATCTTAGGGAACAGAAAGATGAGGGAGTGTTAGAAAGCTGGGCTGAAAAGCATTGGTGGAAATGATGTGGGAAGTGAAACATTGGGTGTTTGTGGCTGGAAACAGTGATTACAGCAAGAGGGAGTTTGCAGTCAGCAGAACAGTTTTGTCCAATTGCAAATCCCAGAATCACAGAATGGTTTGGGTTGAAGGGACCTCTCAAGGTCATCTAGTCCAACCCCCCTGCAGTCAGCAGGGACATCTGCAGATAGAGCAGGTTGCTCAGAGCCTCAAACAACCTGACCTGGAATGGTTCCAGGGATGGGACATCTCCCATCTCTCTGGGCAACGTGGGCCAGGCTCTCACCACCCCCAGCGTCAAAAATTTCTTGCTAGAGCTGTGCTTAAGTAGCTCAGGTACTTTCTGGGGTTGGATTATGAGGAGCTATCAATGTTCTCTCAGGAAAGCAGGAGATATGTCTAGGGGAGAAGCATTCTGACTGACAGCTTTCAGTCAACAACAGGCCAAGGGGCAATGGGCACAAACTGGAAGCCAGGAGGTTCCATCTGAGCAGGAGGAGAAACTTATTTGCTGTGAGGGTGCAGAGCCCTGGCCCAGGCTGCCCACAGAGACTGTGGAGTCTCCTTGTGTAGAGAGATTCCAAAGCCAGCTGGAGGTAATGGTGGGCAAGCTGCTGGGGGTGACCCTCCTGGAGCAGGGGGGTTGGACTAGATGATCCCCAGAGGTCCCTTACAACCCACAGGATGCTGGATTCTGAGATCCATTTTCCTGGAGTATTTATTTCACTGGAATGCTGTACTTGGGTATTAAAACCTCATGTTTGATGTACTTTGTCTGTCCCTTAGCATGACAAGGCTGTAGGTAGGCTCTGAGGGATTCTCTGAAGAGGTTCCTTAACTGACTCTGAAATCTGTTTCAGTGCACCACGAAAACATGAAGAGGGATCCTCTGGCTGATTGCTTTGAAAGCACAGTGTGTGTCTCAGAGGTACCAGTGAGACCTGAAGAGAAGTTTTCCAAGGATCCTAGCCCTGGAGTGCCATGGGATGGTCACTGGAATTCAGAAATGATGGAAGTAAACACCACTGAGAATGGCCTTGGGGGTGAGGCTCGCTACGACCGAGGCTTTGGTGAGCACTTGGATTTCTTTAGCGCTCAGGAAAACTGTGTTGGAAAGAGACCCTTTCCCTACAGCAGATGTGAGAGGAGCTCCAGCCAGCAGGAACACCTCCAGCCTCCCCAGGGAGCCCGAGAAGGAGAGATGTTTCCAGGCTCCATGTGTGAAAAGAGTCTTAGTGAAAGGGTGTTCCACTTCCTGCAACCACAGCCCTGTGCTCTGGGTGAGAGAGACACGGGGCTGGGAGCTGCCCCTGCCTCCTGCGAGGCTTCACAGCCGCTGCCTGGCTCTGAGCATGGCCCCATCTCTGCGGACAGAAGCAGGCTTCCCGAGCCCAGTGGGCTGGGTGGAGAGGAGCAGCCATCAGTGGGAAGTGAGAGCTTCCCAGTGGACCATTCCTTGGGCAGCCCCTGCTGGGATCACCCACCAGAGAAGCCAGAGGGTTGCAGCCGGTGCCAGGTGGCCAGGGGCAGCCCAGCCAGCCAGCAGCAAAGCCAGGCCAGGGGCAAGTCCTACATCTGCAGTGCCTGTGGCAAGAGCTTTGTTTGCCACTCGTGGCTCGTTAGGCACCAGATGACTCACACGGGAGAAAGGCCCTACAAGTGCTCCGAGTGTGACAAAAGCTACAGGAGGAAGGATTACCTCCTGAACCACCAGCGCCGGCACTCGGGTGAGGGTCTCTTCCAGTGCCCCCTCTGCAGGAAGAGGTTTGTGCTCAGGAGGAGTTTCATGAAGCATCAGGAGAGTCATGTGCAAGAACCACACCTGACGCTGGCCACTTGGCCCTGCACTGAGATCAAGGGCTCTGTGATGCACTCCATATAGAAACACTTGCCCAGGCAGGGGTCTTGCAGCCCCCTGGGCTGTCACCCTGGCTGGGCAGGAGGCAGGGCCATGGTAAGATTCCCCCAGCTCCACGCTGGAACGTAGTGGGAGGAGGAGAAGGCTTTCCAGCAGCCCTCCTGAGCCTCCTTCCAGGCAAAGGGGGAAGGTTGGGGGGTTATGTTCCACAGAGGGCATTGGAATGTTCTGCAGAGATGTTTGACAGCACTCACCAGTGCCTGGAGCTGCTGGGGATGTGCTGGAGCTGTGTGGGAAGTCTGTGGCACTCAGTTGTGAATCCACACAGGAGAGAAGTCACATCAACACCTTGTCTGTGACAGGCCAGAGAATAGCTGAGATGTTAGCCTTGAGCTGCTGAGAGTCTGGAGCCCAAGGACTGGGCTGGAAATAAGTGCATTTAAGTTACTAATTGTCCATAAAGAAGTGAAATGGTGCCAGGAATCACCCTTGGGTGTGAAATGCTTCAAGAAAAGAAGCTTTGACTCTGTGGCTGTTTGAAGTCAGCCTCTTCAAGAAGTGGCGAGTAGACAGAGGGGAGAGCAGAGCCTGAGAGGCAGCTTGTTCCCACAGTTAAACCGTGGAGCTCGTGGAGTTCTGCACTGCTGGACCCCAAGGGAAGATTCCTGAAGGCTTCCTGGGGTGGAAAAACGGCCAGGAAGCCTGGAAGAGGAGTTTAATTTTGCATAGCCTTAAAGTTGTGTTGCACATATCTTACTACACTGTTGCAGGTCTTCTGTGTTTGTTCCATTTTCCAAATCCTGTGGAAACAGAACATTTAGATGCTTGTTAAACGTTTGCCTTCAGAAACTGTGGTTTTGCTCTGAAGAGAGCTGTGGAGAGCCTGACATGCTGTGACACTGCAAGGACACCCACAGAGCTTGGAGAGATCACCTGTCACCTCATCGATGGCTCTGAGCCTGCTGCAGGAGAACTATAGAAGCTGTTTGCATCAGGCAAGAGCCATTCCGGGGTCAGGCTGCTTTGCTGCCAGGCACTTGTGGCAGATTTTCTTCAAAAGCCTTTTTTACCTGCATGTTTCTGCTTAAGATTTGTTTGGATGATTTCTTGTTGACTTCTTTTTTTTCCTTTTTGTTTGTTTTTTTGTTAAATTAAAATGGGTGGAGAAACGCTGTGGGTTGTGCTGTTGGGAGTGGAGGGGAGAGGAGCCAGGCCGAAGCAAGAGGAGAAACCCTGTGTCAGTGCAACCCCCCAAGTCCCCTGTTTTCACGGCAAATGGTGGCTTTTGGCAGCTGTGGAAGTAGCCGTGAGCGGGGACAGGGGAGGAGCTTTCTCCCCATGCCCCGGGGTCAGCTGCTCTCCAACGGGAAGACCCCGCACGTGTCCCCGCCCCCACGCCGGGGTTCTCCGAAGCAGCGCATCCTTCTGCCCTCTGCTGGCCTCAGGCTCCCAGAGCCCCTCCCCTTGCCGGCCTCGGGCTGCCGGGACCGTCCCGCTAACGAGGCCCTCCCGCCACCGGTGCTCGGTGGGGAGGCCTCGGGCCTGGCAGCTCTCCGCCGTTGCTGGGACAACGAGAAGGCGCGAGCTCGCAATTCCCGCCCCTTCCCTTGCGGCCATGCTGGCTTCCTCCAATCAGCGCTCTTCTTCTTCGCGTGCTGGCCAATGGGAACAAAGGTGTCTGCTCGATTCACCTGGTGGAGGACGCACTGCACGTGGCCGCGCCAGCGGGGCGGTGGGGAAAGGCGGAGGCCGACCAATGGCAGGTGGAGGTGGGTCGTCCCTCGCCGAACGATTGGTTGCTGTCCTGGTGAGGGGCGGTGCTTGGCGCCGCGGAAGGAGATGGCTGTGGGGAGCGGATGGGGTACCCAGGGCAGCCCGCGGGGCTCGGGGCCTCCCGCTGGTGCCCTCGAGAGCCTTGCGGGATGCGGGGCCGCTGAGGACAGGTCTTGGGGAGGAAGGCAACGGCTGTCCCGGGGCGGCTTTCGCCGCGGGGGAGACCTATGGGTGCCGCGGATCACGGGAGGCTGGCGAGCCCCCTCCGGGCGCTGGAATGAGCTTTGCAGGCCAGCGGGGCCCCGTGGGCGGGAGGCGGGAGAAAGGCTGTATCCGTGTGCAGAATGTCAGGCGGCTTCTAAACGGGAAATGGGACTTGCAAACCACCAGGGAGTTCACCCTGTCTGTGCCCAGGCTGTGGGAAGAGCTTTGGCCACCACCCGGAGGTAATCTGGCACCGGAGAGCTCCTGGCAGGGAGAGGCCTTAGGATTCCACCAAGCAGGACAAAAAGTTTCTGGAAAAATCCAGGCTCACTAACCACTTCAGAAGCCCTAACCTACAGATGTATGCCAAAAGCTTTCCTGGGGTGTATTTGTCCAGTCTGTTATCAGACAATCCCTCTCTGCCCAGAGATGATGGTTACAGTTGGGTGTCGATGACAGGAGAAGCTTCTGGAGATGATAGTTCTGCTGAACTGAGCCAAGTGGAAGGATGCAAAGCAGTTGGGTGCTGCCAGCCTGCTAGTCCCTGATTAGGACCTGATTTTAATTAGTGGCTAGATCGTTCCTATCTGGAAGTTGTACAGATTGTAACCTGCTCTGGGTGACCCTCCTTGAGCAGGGGGGGTTGGACTGGATGGTCCTCAGAGGTCCCTTCCAGCCCCTGCCATGTTCAGATTCAGTGATTCTGTGGAAAGAGCAGCAGTGACAAAACATAAATGAGAGTAAAACATCTTTAGTTTTAAGAGCCCCAATGTTCTCTGAAAAGCAGAAACAAGGTCAGGATGCAGCACATGAGGTTTTCCTGCCCCTTCAGGTTTAATTATACTGTTTAGGTAATTGGAATGTTCTCTTCAGTTTGCAGATGGAGAGCTCTGGAATTTCAGGACTAAGTTGGATGAAAGATTATTTCTTGTTAAAGTTTCTCTGTGCTCCTCTCTCTCTCATCCTTCAGATGAAGGGTTCCTGTCCTGTGTGTCTGACTGGTGCCTCCTGGGCTGCTGCTGCCGTGCTGCAAATAAACACCAAACAACTGAGGTCTTGTACAAGCACTTTCTGAGTGCTGAGAGATTTGTCTTCCCTTCTCCACGTGGCTTTTTAGTAAAAAGAGTAAAAAAAGATTCCTTTTCCCGGACAGCTCCCTCAGCTTTTGGGGAGGTTTGGCATTTTCTTGTTTATTGTGCATAATTTCCATCCCATCCCCAGCATATCTGGGCTGTGTCCGTGTGTTGTGTACCACAAGGGTCTTCCTTTTGCCCCAGTTTGAAGGCAGAACTGGGAATGGTTTTGCAGCAGGTACCTGGGAGACAATGAGGGGAACTGGGAAGTGGCAGGATCAAAGCAAAGGGTGACTGGTTCTTAACACAGCTTGTGGCATCTGTGCAGCAAGATGCAGCAGGGACTTTACACCAGTTCAGGATCAGCTGGATAAGTTCCCAGGAGAAAAAAAAAGGTGATAGAAGCTCTTAAATACCAAGATGCTGTTTCTGGCTCAGGATGTCCCTGAGCTGCAGGGTGATGGGGAGGTGTCAATGTTGGTACTGCACCCTCAGGTGTTCTGAGGCCCTTCCTAGGCAATGCTTGAGCTGCTCCTGAGCTTTAGTGGGGACACATCTTTTTGTGGGTTTGATTTTATTTTACTGCACAAAGCCCAAGGGCCTTGGTCTGGCAGCTGCTGGGTGACTGCAACTGGTGACAGCAAGCATGTGGGTCCCTGTGATCTCCTGTATGCCAAGGTGTCAGTTCTGCATTATTCAAGGCAAGAAGCTGCCTCCTGGAGCTGGTGAGATGGTGGGAGAGCAGCAGGTCCCTGTCCCCACCCAGCAAGGACAGGAGCTGGCTCCTTCCCACCCAGAGCTGCTGGGGGCAAGGTGACATGGAGAGCCAAACCCCAGTGAGCTGCCACTGTTGGATGGTTTCCCAAAGAACTGGGCATCATGGGACCGTGCAGTGGCTGTCTGCTGGTCCCTGGAGCCCTCCCAGTCCCCAGTGGCTGTGCCAGAGGTGCCAGAGGGTCCAGGTGTGGGGACACAGATGAATCCCAGCACCTTTGGGACCAGGGTAGGGAAGGCAGTGCTGGACCAGCAGCAGCTTGGCACTCCTGAGCTGAAACCCATCCTTTCGCTTAATTGCACAGAGAGAGCAAGCTCCCCTAATGCTGCTCTCAGTGGTTCCTGTCCCACCTCCCCCACCTTTGGGTGCTCCCCAGCCCCCATGAGGCATCACCAGCCACCCAACAGCTCCTGCCTTGGGCTCAGTCTGTTCCCGCAGTCCCAGGAGATGCTCTCATCCCCCAGCACCCCAGCACTTGGTGCTGGTGCCCATGCCAGTGCGGACGCTGGTGCTGATGCCAATACCAGTTCCAACACTGGTGCTGATACTGATGCAGAGGTTGATACTGGTGCTTGNTACCCCCTGACCTGGGTAGACCTCCCTGGCGACACCATGCGACCTCCAGCGCCATGCTACCACCGGGACTCGACCCGAGATGTTCCCCGGTGACACCGGGACAGGACCGGGCACCGCTGGCCCGGGAGGTGCCCCCTGTCGCCGGGATGTGCCCCCTCTCCTCGGGGTGTCCCCGGACACTGCTGACCCGGGATGTCCCCATGGCCCTGGGATGTCTCCGGGCACCGCTGACCCGGGATGTCCTGGTGCCACCGGGATGTCCCCGTGGCCTCAGGATGTGGCTGGGCACTGACCTGGGATGCCCTGGAGCCACCAGGATGTCCTCAGGCACCAGTGACCCAGGATGTCCTCGTGTCCCAAGGATGCTCCGTGCAGACTCCAGCCCTGGGATGCTCTGGGCACCTCTGACCCACGATGCCCCTGTGTATCCCTGGGATGTCCCCAAGCTGCCCCGTACCTCTGGCTGCTCCCTGCCCACCTGGTGCCTGCTCAGCCCCATCCTGCTCCTGGGGGGTCCTGCCTGGGCAGGCCTGGTGTAGGGGTACAGAGTGCCAGGGTGGAGGTTTCCTGCAGGGGATGGTGACCTGCCTGGTGCTGAGCCACCACTGACCCCATGGCTGCACCATGATCCCTCCCTAACCCAAGAGCGCTGTGGACCCTCCTCATCATCTCCCCACCATCCCCTCATGCCTGCAGCATCTGCCTGCCTTTCTGGAGCTCAGACTGGGCTCCAGCAGCTCCTTCCTTCTCTGGGCAGCACCAACTGCTGCAGGGGCCAAATCCTACCTGGCTGAGTCGTTGGCATGGGGTGGCCATGGTGGTGGCCATGGGGCAGGCCCCTGGTGGTGCCCAGGGCTAGGAGGGCATTGTACATGGGGTTCCTCAGCACGGTGTTGGGGACAGTGGTGGGCAACAGTGGCCAAAAGCTGGGGTGAGTGCACCTCCCCTGAGGTTCAGGGCACAAACAGGGAGGATGACCATGGGCCTCCTCCTCCTCTCCACTGCCCAGGTGCAGGAGTGGAATGTGGAAGCTCCCCACCTGATGCCATTGCAGCCACCGCTGCTGCCAGAGCGAGCGCATGTGCGGGAGGCTCAGCTCCACTCCGCCGAGGCCTCGCTCTGGACCGTGGTGGCCACGGTACAGGCGATGGAGAGGAAGATTGACCTCCTGGCCACCCGCCTGCTCAGCCTGGAGGGACGCTCTGGCACGGCTGAAAAGAAGCTTCTGGACTGCGAGAAGACAGCCATGGAGTTTGGGAACCAGTTGGAGAGCAAGTGGGCTGTGCTGGGCACCCTCATCCAGGAGTATGGGCTGCTCCAGAGGCGCCTGGAGAACGTGGAGAACCTCCTGAAGAACAGGAACTTCTGGGTGCTGCGGCTGCCCCCTGGTCCCCGTGGTGAGGTCCCCAAGGTAATGACTCCCTGGGGGGATGTGGGCTTGGGGGGGTTGTGGAGGGGACACACCCCCTCAGCTCCTGGGTAGTGGGTGCCACTGAGCTGCTGGGGCCTTGTCCCTGCAGGTGCCAGTGACGTTTGTTGACATTGCTGTCTACTTCTCGGCGGAGGAGTGGAAAAATTTGGAGGAGTGGCAGAAGGAGCTGTACAATAACCTGGTGAAGGAGAACTACGAGTCTTTGATCTCTTTGGGTAAACATCCCTTTTCTCCCCTTTCCTGGCAGGCTGAGGTGATGGCTGCCTCTCCCCACGGGTGCTCTGGTCCCCTTTGAGCAGTCAGTGGTGGCCCATGCCATGGCTCTGGGGCCTCCTGTTTCAGAGGGACCCCACATGACCATGCCATGGGGACAGGAGGATGTGTTGTGCCATGTCATGCTGGTGCTGCAGCGTGGGGTTGCTGGTGCCACCTGGGTGCAGGAGTGGGTCCTTGTCCCCCAAAAGCAATG
>VWZO01022819.1:125473-144741 GCA_013396975.1 Bucco capensis
ACCCCCTCGCCTGCTGCTCTGTCCCTTGCCCCCCCACTGCTTATTTTTACTGCCTTCCACCCCCTCACCCCACGCCATCCTGCTCTGTACAGTGCTTGGGGTGTAGTTTTTGTATGGACCATGCAATACAGAATAAAGTTGTGCTGGGCTGCAGTGCCTTTGCCCCCAGCCCCACAGGAACCCCAGCTTCCCCCACCCTAGGGTCCCCAGTCTTTCCCTTCCCCCTCGGTCCAGTTGCCCCATCCGTGGGGTCCTGCACCCCAGGAAGGCAGCTCAGGGAATGGGGATAGAGGAGCTAAATCCTGGCATGGCATGTGGCAGTGGGCAGGGGGAAGGCAGTGCCACAGGGCCAAGGGGTGTGGGGGCTGCCAGCAGTCCAGTGTCACTGTCTGTACGGACCTTGTGCCAGCAGGCCTGTGCAGAGACACACACACACCCCCTAATCCATCCCCAGCCCCCTCCCAGAGCAAGGAGTGGCTGCACCCATGGGAGAAACCCTGCAGGGAGAGGGAAGGATGAACAATGATGCTCCAGGACATGTGTGCACACCTGTGTCTGTGCACACACCAGCCATGCGTGTGCTCTACAGGGTGCTGCAGGTCCTGGATCTCCCTGGGCAAGTCAAGACCCCAGACCTCAGGTCCTCTCCCCACCTCTGCCAAACCATCTCCAGCCATCCTGAGTCCCAAGATTACTCATTTTTTCCTGCCTTTCCCCAAAACTTACGGCTCTGGCCAGGCCTTGCAAGGGCACAGACCCTGCACATACCTCCCCGCACCCTGAAACCCCTCTGCAAATCATGGCCCCAACCAAGTAAATGCAACTGGACAGCAGTGCCCTGCTCATGGCCACTGATCTCCCCCATGGCCTGCCTTCACCTTAACCTTCCTGCTTTCACCAGCCAAAATGCTCTGCCAGCTACCACCCACCAACCCCAAACTGGGCCCAGGTCCCTCCTATCCTTGAGTTGGGTCTTTCCATGGCTGCAGTTACAAAAACCAACAAACCAGACCAAACCAACCAACCAACCAAAAAACCCCAGGTGAATTAACTTACACCTGTTGGCTCTTTTTTAACACAGCCATGGGAAGTTTTGCCCCTTCCCCAGGCACCTCTTGCTGGGTGTCACTGCCCCACGCTAAGGGAGATAGTCACCATGGGAGGCCAACAAGGGCCACATGTCATGATGCTTTGCATGGTGGCTGTTGTCCACCTGTCCCCCCAGCCCCATCCCACCTGGGTGGTAAAGGAGCTGGCACCGAGCAGGGTCATGGCCATGGGTCCCCATGTGCTGTGTTTTGGGTGACATCAGCCCAGGGTGGGCTTCTTAGCTGCGCTGTCACCACAATGCAGGCTGCAGCTGGAGGAGGAGGTGGCAGGGGTTGGAGCTCCCTGGGGACACTGCACTCTGCCTAGGACACTGAACACTGACTGGGGACATTGCACCCTGTCCCTGAGCTATGCATACTGTCCCCTGGAGCCATGCAGGCAGCTGAGGGCAACTGTTCCCAGCCCAGAACAGGTCCTGCTCAGGTCCCTAGCCCTAATCTGGGGGTGCTGAGCTCCCCAAAATGAGCTCAGTGACGCTCAGTGATGACCTCAGGCTTGTTTGCCCCATATCACAGCTCAGCACCCAGCCCAACAGCCACAGTGACGCAGGAAGGCTCTCAGGGGAGTGGGGAGCAGCAGCTCCCTCCTCCCCCTGCCAAGCTCATGCACAGAGACAGCTTTTTCTGGGTTTTTTTGGGGGCTTTTTTTTTTTCTCTTTTTTAAACAGAAGTTTAAGGTTATACGCAAATTAGGTCATTAAATGATTTGCATAAAATGTTCGCACACCAGCGACTAAGTGTTCCTAACTCCCCACTCCCCCCCAAAAAGGTAGTAATCCTACTCGACTAGCACTGCCACATGGCCCTGCCGACACCCACACACGCTCCCTCAGCGCAGGGGCTCATGGCCCCTGCCCGGGGCTACCCACGCCGGCAGCCATGGGCGCAGCCAGGCCTCCTGGGCACTCACACACCTCACATATGTGTGCGTATCGCCCTGGCACACGCATGCACCCGGTGCTGCCTGCCCGTGCCCACTCGGGCCTCCCACACAACAGCGGGGCTCCAGGCATGCCGCCCAGGCAGGCGTCGACCTCGCCGGTGTCCTGCCCGCGCCGTGACCCACACGCACGCTCCTCCGTCTGTAGCCCTTCCCCTGCCGCGGGCACTGGGAGCGCCGCGGGCGCACCACGTCCTCGGTGGGACGGCGTCCCCGCCCATCCCTAGCTGTTGGCAAGGAAGAGCCGTCTGTGTCTGGAGGCAGAACCGCGCGGTCGGCCCCGACGCCGGCCTCGGCCCCGGTTGCCAAAGGGGCTCCGGCTGGGCACAGTGGTCTCTGCCCAGTTGGCCGTCCCAGCCTGTGGCTCAGGGAAGGCAGGCTCAGCTTTGGGCTGCTCCAGGAGTGGGCTGGGGTCTGCCCGATGCTCGGGCACTGGCGCCTGGCTCTGCCGGGCGCTGGCCCTCTCCTGGCGCAGGTAACGCAGCTCGTCGCGGATGTCCGTCAGGACGCCCAGCAAACGAAACTGGAGCTCGCGGTCGCGGGCCCTCTCCTCGCGCTGGGTGGCCCGTTCCTCCTGCCACATGGCCAGCTCCTGGTGGTACAGCTGGTCCCACTGCTCCTCCAGGTCCAGCAGGTGATGGATGTTAGTCCTCCAGCTCTCCCGGCGGTCCTCCCGCAGGCGTGAGCAGCCCAGGCCACGGGGTGGACCAGGAGCTGTGGGGGCATCCCCTGGTGGGGAGGCGGAGGAGGGCAGCGACTCCTCGGTCAGGGCTCCGTGCAGCGGGGAGCGGGTTGGGGGCTCCTCCTCCACCGATGGCTTCTCCCAAGCGGGCCCCATCAGTACCCTGGGCAAAGCGCCCATCTCTGGGCCCGGGCCCCCCGCGTGCTCCTCAGGGTGCGAGGAGTCGATTCCGCGGCCCAGGGCAGGCAAATCGGAGACCCCCTCCTGTCCCCAGTCTGAGTGAGTGTCCACGGGGTTGAGAGAGTCCTCGGGGAGGGAGGTGACGGAGCCCTGGGAGCTGCAGCGGCGGATCAGCATGGCCTGGCGGGACAGTTTCATGTCTTCCTCCACAGACGTGGGGGCCTCAGGCCCAGGCTGCACCCCCACGGCCCCGCCATGGCCCCTCTCCCCCTCTCGGCCTTCCCGTTCCTCTTCCTCTGACATGGAGGCGTAGGAGACAAGGGACTCGTTCCGCAAAGATGGGGAGACGGCTGACACGTCGGGAGTCCGCAGCTCCGGTCCTGACTCAGCTGGAAGAGAAGTCTTTTGGTGAATTCCAGTCACTGTCCTCACCCCTGACTCTTCCCGACTTACGGACATCGCCCTCATGGACATTCCTGAGGGACGCTACAGGCCAACATCCCCTGTCCCTGCAGCCCTCGCCCCTGCCTGCCTCATGCATCCCCCAGGTCCCCCTGTGATGCAGCAATTGCCATGGCCTTTGCCTTCCCTTGCATTTACCACTGAACAACCCTCAGCTGTTAGGGAATTGTCCTCCAGGTTCCCAGTTCCGTATCCACATCCCTTCAGGACTCACAAAGCAGGAAGATGACTGCATGGGCTGGGCAGGCACAGGACACAAGTCTTGTGAGGAGCAGCTGTGGGATCTGGGGTTGGTTAGCCTGTCCCAGGCTGCCCAGGGCAGTGGTGGAGTCACCATCCCTGGAGGGGTTGAAAAGCCATGGAGATGTGGCACTGAGGGACATGGCTTAGTGGTGACCTGGCAGTGCTGGTGAACAGTCAGACTCAGAGATATTAAAGGTCTCTTCCAACCCAAACAACTCTGTGATTCTATGAACCAGCTCCAATCGATGTGTCCCCCCTACAGTACTACCCCCACAGCTGCATCCAGCCCCACCAGCAGTGTGATGCTGTGCAGGACCAGACTCTAGATGAAAATCACCACTTCCTAGTGGATCTCCCTCCAGAGCCCTCTGTCCCCAGCCTCCAGCCCTGGTGCCTTACCCGAGCTGCTCTGCCCTTCGCCGCGGCTGTACTCGCAGCTGACGGAGGGGTCAGGGCTCTGCACAGCCAGCCGGGGCACGGCCGAGCCCTCCACGTCTGGCAATGACGAGGGCTGCCCGTTGGTGTCAATGTAGATGCTGGGGTGGCTGACACCAGGCTGCAGGTGCATGAAGGACTGCTTGGTGGCACCGGGGAAGAAGAGATCTGTGGGACAGAGCAAATCCAGCCTCAGGCGCTGCCCACAGTGGCACCGGCAGAGCACATGTTCCTGTTGAGATCCCCGGGAGAAGGATCCCCTGGGGATCTGCAGGGGGAGTGATGCTGCAAGGGGGATGTGATCACACCAAGGCACAGATACTCCTCTGGCAAGACTGGCCCACCCAACTGCTCGCCCTTGGGATCATCCTGAGCTCTAAGAGGGCTGGCATCCCCTAGAAGTCCCTCAGGACTTCTTCCTTCAGCCTGCTCTGCAGCAAGATGGAGGTCTGATTCAGAGAAAAACATGAGCCTGAAGTGAGTTAAACCAGCCCCATGTAACCCACCCATTCCCACTGAGACCCGATGGGCCAAGCTGCAGACAAAGAGCAGAGGAAAGAGCAGGAACAACTAACCCTGGTGTTCTCTGGGGACACAAAGAAGCTGGACATGTACCCTTTGTTGGAAATCAAAGGGGAAGGGAGGGCATTTACCTCCTGCCCAGTAGCAGCAATGCTGAGCCTTTCACCAGCATCTCTTGGGCATTTGAGCTACCAGGCTTTACCCAAGAGCACGACCAGGTAGAGACACAGGTTTGCTCTGCAGATGATGCAGGGGTCAATGGCACAGGCCCACTAAGATGGCACGGCTTACCCAAGGACCCCTCCAGCTCCTCCTGGCCACTCAACACTGCAGGAGGACACTGTGATTGTGCTCTGAAGGGGATGCTCCTGTTCCCTCTGGCCTCAGCTAACCTCAGGGCACACTGACCCTGAAAGCAACATGGGAAACAAAATCCCATCCTGTCCTTTACCAGCTGCCTTTAGATGGTCTCCAGCCAGGCCAGGCCCTGTACCAAATTAAAAAAGAGAACCACCCAAAGACCTGCTGCCACAAAGCCTGAGGTGTCCCTGCTGATCCCAGCTTACTTCCACAGTAGATTCTTAATTCCAGCGCACACAGTTTCCAAATTTGGTGGTTTGCTACTCAGAGAAGACAGGGCCGTGGCCCTGCTGGAGGCTGTGATCCCATCACAAACCACCTCTGAGAAAAAAACCCAAAAGTCTCCTTCCACAGGAGAAGGACGAGCACAGAATGCAAAGGTCTGGTAAAACCTGGAGCTTGGAGTGGGGGACCATGGCCTGGTGGTGATGTTACCAGGCTGGACGTCGCTCTGAGAATGCCAGCGGGGACGCAGCGCAGGAGAACCGCCACTGCTCCAACTCTCCTCTCCCCAGAGAACCACCATGACTGACCTGGGTCCAAGATGATTTCGGGCTCTGAGTCGTGGCTGGCCTGCAAGAAGGTGGAAGCCACCATCTTCTCGAGGGGTGTGAGGCGTGGCTTGTGGAGCGGCCCACCGGCGCGGTTCATGGGCAGGTGCTTCTTGGAGGTGATCTTCTTCTTGACGTCCAGCCGCAGGTCACGCCACTTGTGCTTGAGGTCGTCGATGGAGCGCTCGGTGTAGCCCAGGAAGTTGACGCGGCTTTGGATCTGGGTCCAGAGCTGCTTGCGGCGCACGGGGTGAGCCCGCAGGGCCTCGGACCCGTACAGGGCGCTGAAATGCCGGACCACATTCCAGACCAGCGTCTCCGTCTCGTCATTGGAGAAGTTGGCCTTCCTCTTCCGGCCAGAGGCTGGCATCGCCTGTGAGGCTGCGGCAGAGGTGGAAGGGGCACAATTGAACCTCGGTCCCCACTCCTCTCTGTCGGCTCCTGGGGGGAACATGGGGCTGCGGGAGCCCGAGGGAGCCACGGAGGAGGGAGCCGAAGCGAGAGCCCCCGAGGCATCCATGGCGGGGGAGGCTTGGGCCGGGGATGGATCTAAAGAGCCGCTTCGGCACGCCACGCGGCACGGGGCCACCTCATCCCCTCGCCCCGGCTCGAGAGCACCTGGGAGGGGAGAAAAGGAAAGGGCAGAGGTGGGCAGTGGCAGCACGGGGTGACAACGAGGGCCCCCCCAGCCCTCTCCCAAGCAGAGGCAGCCGGGGGCCCTCAGCCAGCTACCGCGGGGGCTGCAGAGAGGGTTGTGGTCACAGTGACCACAGCAGAAACCACGGTGAAGGCCACGGCACCGCACCTCAGGGCTGTGGCGAGCACCTCAGCTGTGTCATGTGCTTTGGGGCCATGGTGGGTACCTCAGGGCCACACAGATGGTGCTGAGGAGCACCTCGGGGCCAGGCTGAGGGCAATAGGAAGCATCTCAAGGCCACAGTGAGGACCTTGTGGCTGTGTTGATGACAACAGAGAGCACCTCTTTGGGAAGCATCTCTGGATCATGTTGAATGCCTCCACAACCTGGCCTTGGCAAGCTACCCAGGGCCACAGCAAGAGCTGCAACAAGAACTTCAGGGCCATGGCCATCACTTCTGGGCTACAGTGAGCATCTCAGGTCCACAGCAAGAACCTCAGTGACAGCAAGCACCTCAGCACCACAGCAAGGGCTACACCCGTGGTGAAAGTACCAGGGCCATGGTGAAGGCCTTGGACATGGTGAGCACTTCAAGTTACCAGCAAGGGCCTCAGGGCCACAGCACAGACCTTGGCCATAGGACACGTCTAGGGGCTATGGCAAAGGCCTCAAGCATGGTGAGCATCTCAAGGCCATGGTGAAGACTTCAGCCAAAATGCAGGCAATGACAAGAACCCTGACCATGGTGAGAATCTCGAGACCACCTCAGTGAGCACCTCAGGTTCTTGGTGAGGACCTTGGGATCATGATGAAATCCCTGGCCATGAAAAGTGCCTCAAGGCCATGGCAAAGATATTACAGAAGGTCCTGCCCATGATGACCTCCTCAAGCTCCCAACGAGGTCCCTGGGGCCATGGCAAAGACCAAGGCCATGGCAATGCTTCAGGGCCATGGTGAAGACCTTGGTCTTGGCCACAGTGAACACCTCAAGCTTCCACTAAGGCTCTCGGTGCCATAGCAAAGACGAAAGCTATGCTGAGTGCTTCACGGCCATGACAAAAGCCTTGGCCATGGCGAACAACTCAAGTTCCCAGCAAGGGTCTTGGGGCCACAGCAAAGAACATGGCCATGTGAACACCTCAAGCTCCCACTGAGCAACTCAAGACCCTAGCAAAGCCTGGGACCACGGTGCAGGTCTCAGGCCCACAGCAAAGCCCCAGGCCCGGTGAAGGCCACACCGTGAGCCTGGACAAAGCCCCTGACCACAGTCTAGCCCTCAGCCCCACCAAGCCCCCAGCACCGTGGCAAAGTACTCCAGCACCCTCAGCATCTCCAGGCCCCACTGAGATCCCTCCAGCAGCCACCTCAAGGCCTCACCCGAGCACCTCAGCCACCCTCACCCCCCTCGGAGCGCCCCAGGGCGAGTGTGTGCGTGCTGGCGGGGGAAGGACAGGCGATTACCGGCTTGCCCCCCAGGGGCAGGGCCGGGGCCTTTAGCGGGGCGGCTTTTGTCCGCGCTTCCGCCGGGCAACCGGGGACAAAGAGACCTGGAGCGGGTGGGGGCAGGAACCGGGCCCCGTCCGCAGGCCTCCCACCCCCCTCCCCACCCCCTCTCCGCCCTCCTCGACACCCCCTGGGGCAGGGCGGCGGCGCCTACCTGTGCCGAGCCGGGCGTGCAGNCAGCATCCCCTGCACCCGAGGGGGGGCCCTGGCATCCCATGCTCCCCTAAGGGTGCTCATTGCACTCTCCATCTGGTGCACCCTGATGGTGCTCAGTGCCACAAGCACCTCTCTGGGTGCTCCTTGCACTCCACACCCCCTTCACCCCAGCAAGTCCCTAGGTGCCCCTCACACACACCTGTCACCACATCCCTGTGGGCACCCTGCCCTGGGCACCCCAATGGACACCCCCACCTTGGACACCTGGATGAGCACCTCTGGCTTGTCCTGCTCAGGTGTGCCCCAACAGACACCTCCTGCCCTCCTGGTCACTACTGCTCACCCTTCCCCAGGGTCCCCTCCACAGAGGTGACTGTGAGGGCTGCCCCCAGATCTCCATGCACATCTAGGGGTTTGTCTCCATGCCCTGTCCCACCTTGGTCATCATGCTGCGGACAGGGTGCACAGCCCAGCATACATGGAGGGGGAGAACTGGGGACCCCCATATGGGTGCCATCTGGCACAACCATGACAGGGTCATTAGCCAGGTCCCTGCTGCCCACAGATGCTGTCCATGCCCCTGGCACCCGGGTGGGAATAGCGCGGGTTGGGGTGCTGTGGGGACCCCAGAGGAGCTGCAGTGTCCCCAGGCCAGGGTGAGGGAGGGGAGGTTTGGGATACGACAGTAAGATATTCCAAACAATCTGAATTTGGCCTTTTTAATGTCTGTTACAAACCTTTGGGGACCATATGGTGACAGCAGCACACAGTGACCCCAAACCCCAGCGGGAGAGAGCCACAGCCCCTGGCACAGGGACATGCCAGCACCACCCCACGTCCCCCCTGCCCCAGCGAACACAACTATCCCACTCAGGGCAAATCAATCCCCCTGGGGGCAGCTCCACAATGGCTCCTGCTGACTGCAGAAGCCACCCCAGGAGAAGGTTTTGGCAGGTTTGTGCCACTCGTGCTGCCACTGCCAGCCCCTGGCATTGCCATGATAGTGACATCCAGAGCATGGTGGCTCCACAGACTCTGAACATCATGCTCCTGTCTGGGCATCCTCTTTGCCCCCAAGGCACACAGACCCACAGCAAACCCCAGGGCACAACTCAGCTGGCACTGAGAGCCCAGGCTGGTGATGGCCTCCACAACCACTGGTGGCTCCAGGTGGGCACTGGCCACTCCGCTCACTGTCTGGGAGTGGTGTTCCTGGGGAGTGCTCGCCCGACACCGCTCGACACCATGTGCACCGTGTCCTCCAGCTCGTAGAAGGCCTGGAAGAGGTCTGGCGAGGTGGCTCGGCACTCCAGGTACCGCCGCAGCGTGGCCAGGCTGCCCCAGACCTTCCGCTCCGAGGGGCATGGCTGCACTGCTGGCTCTCCCATGTCCTCGTCCTCCGCCATACCCTTGTCCCCGTCTGCCAGTTCCCCATTGCGCTCTGACTCCTCGTCTGTTAGCGCACGGTGGTCCCTGCTGAGCAGGTTGGGTGCCACAGCCTCAGAGCTGGCATCAGGGCTGAAACCAGCGGCACGGAAGCAGCTGGCGATGAGCCCTGGTTGCACATCACCCCAGGACTGTGCCAGCATGTGCAGGACATCCAGAAGGGTCGGCTCCCCTGTACCACGCTCTGCCAGCTGCCACCTCAGCAACCGGCACCGGTAGTGGCCCTTGAGGTCACTGGCGATGCCGCGGTCCATGGGGTGAGCCAGGGCAGTGGCCAGTGGGATGAAGACCATCCTGACATTGGGAAGTTGGAGGTAGGGGTGTGCCTCGTGCTTGGCAAGGAAGAGGAGGACGCTCTTTCCCCGCCGCTGCGCACCCTCATTGAACTCTTGCAGCCACTCGGTGAAAAGCAGAGCAGTCATGGCGGCCCGGCTGCCAGCACGGTAGCTCCAGGGCATCTGCCCCAGGTTGACGCCCCGCAGGCAGGGGGGCTGGGGGCTCTCCCCCACTGCCCGCAGCAGGACCTTCTTCGAGCCATCAGCATTGGCGCAGAGCAGGACCGTCAGCCGGTCACTGGCACTCTCTCCCTTGCTGGGGGAGGTGGCCGGGAGGAGCACCTCTGTCTCCCCACAGGCGTAGATCTCAGAGGGGGCATAGCTGCGGAGCAGACCAGGCAGCACTGTGCCGGCCCAGTGCTCAGCCATGGGCTGCTCCGTGTCCCCTTTCTCTGCCAGTGGCTTCTGGAAAGGGAGGTTGTGGCAGGTCTCGAAGCGAGCCACCCAGCCAGCATTGGGCTGTGGATCGGGCTGGCACAGTGCCTTGGCAAGGTGCTTGGCCTTCAGCTGGAGGAGCGAGCTGCCAACAGGCAGGTCAGTGGCACGGGCACCCTCCAGCCAGCGCAGCAGGGCAGCCTCCAGGCCCGCGTCCTTCCCCTCCCGCTTGCGCTTGCGCTCGGGGTCGCCATTGCGGTGCCACTCACTCAGGATCCGCTCCTTGTTCTTGATGATGCGGCAGATCTGGGGCTGTGACACCCCGAATCGCTTGGCCAGCTCGCTCTGAGACACCTTAGGACCCTCCAGCATCTCCAGCACCCTCACCTTCTCCGTTAGCGACAACTCCTTCCGCTCCTTCCGGGGTGCTGCCATGCCTCCCTCTGCCATCCCCAGGGAGCGGCCAGTGCACGGGGTTGGGCGGCAGAGACTGCCTGCAGAGCCCAGCCCTGCCGGCTCACTGAAGTTTCTTCCGCAGCAGCCACAGGCATGGGCACGTTCCCCGCCGTGTGCCAACCGGTGCCGCACCAGGTCTGGCTTTGGCCCAAGGCCTCGGCCACACTCAGAGCACTCAAGTGATGGCTCGCCCAGCCGGCAGCGGTGGCTCTCGAAGGCAGGGGATGGTGCGATGAACTCTCCATTACCGGCACCAGGATTCAGCTCTGGCTCGGGTACTCTGCAGTAGCTGCAGCCCTGTTCTTGGAGCGGGATGGGAAAGTCGCTGGGGCCGGCATGGCAGGATGAGGGGGAGCTGGGTGGTTGGGACACCCCCTCCTCGCTCTTCACCTCTTTCCCCAGCCAGTCCCCTGCGGAGACAAGGAACGTGTTGGGGAGCAACCCCCTCACAGGGAACCCCATGCGACCAAGCCTGCTGGTTCCACAGGACTGGGTCCATCCCCTGAGCCCCATTCCCAGTCCCCCATGTCCCACTCACCCTGGGAGAGGCCAGCAGGTGCTGAGCATGGCTGGGGACTCCGGTGTTCCTCACAGCACCCCGCCGCTGCCACCTCCTCCTCCCCTCGCTCCACCTCGGCCAGGATGTCAGGTTTGGTGACGGTGTGGCCTGTCACAGAGACAAGAGGGATGCTCAGTGATGCTGCCGGTGATGCCGCCGAAGATGCTGGCCACAAAGGCCAATCCCTGGCACTCCCTGCAGTGACAGGGACAGGTGTCTGCAGTGGTCTGACGGCGACACCACAGCTGTCCCACCACTGGTAGTGCCAGTGTCGATGCCACTGTGCCAGTGGCTTCGCTCATGGCCAGGCCGCTACCGGCAGTGCCAGGAGCAGTGCCGAGCAGGACCCGCGTGCCTCACCGAGGGTGATGGGGCGCTCAGCGTCCTCCTTCATGGCCCCGGTACCGTGCCGGTCCTCGGGGAGACGCGGTGGCTCCTCCCGGTGCAGCTGCCGGACAGAGGGGGTTGGATGATGCACGGCACCGGGATGACGGCGCAGGGCACGGGGTACAGGGCTCCTGGGGAGCCGCCGAGCCCCGATGAGCCTCGGTATCGGTGCTGGCACCGTACCTGGGCCAAGCCCTCGCCCCTCCCGTCCAGTGCGGCCCAGTGGGCTCAGGCGCAGCCACGCCTCCGCCCCGCGCGTCCCCACTGCCGCCGGCGGGAGCGCGCGTACCGGCACACCGCGCGCGTCACGCCCCGCCCCGCCGCTTCTCTCTATCCAGCCATTGGTCCACGGCCAGAGGGCACCGCTCGGATTGGCCGCTCAACCACCCAGTCAGCGTGCGAGGTTGGAGATGCGGCGGGGCCGGTCCGGCGCGATCCTATTGGGCGGATGTCGCGGTCCTCCCACCGCTAGCTGTCGCTGTGACATCGTCCGCCGTCGCGGCGCCTCCCAGCGTGCCCCACGCTCTCGGCATGGCCTCTCTGCCCCGACACTGCTGAAGAGGCGCCGGGCCTGCGCCGCTGCCTGCTCCGTTCTGCCCCGCCCCGTCCTGTTCTGCCGCCACCACCGCCACTGTCACCGCTGCGCCCCGCAGGGCCATGGCCGACTGGGCTCCCGCTCAGGTAAGTGTTGCTGCCGCGCCCCGTTCCTTCCCCGCTCCTCCACCGCCGGCCGCCGCCCCCCGGGCCTGGCCCCATCTCCCGTCCACCGGCGGCGGCTAGGCCTGAGGGCTCTGGGCCGCCGTGCGGGCTCGTCCGATCCTCCCTACAGAGCCCTGTTCACTCCGCGGCTACCCGAAGGCCCCTCTCTGAGCCCACGGCCCTGTCTGTGACCCCGCAGGAGCTGGAGTGGGACATGGAGTCCCAGGAGCTGGCCCTGGAGCAGCCTCTGGCCACCCCCGAGCAGAGCCCCACCAGGGAGGCCGAGCTACCGGCCGCCGAGATATCCCTGACGCTGGTCACCGAGATCCAGGCTGTGGACAGGAAGGTGGACATCCAGGCCGCCCAGCTGATGAACCTGGAGGGGAGGATGAGGATGGCAGAATCGAAGCTGATCGGCTGTGAAAAGACCGCAGTGGAGTTTGGGAACCAGCTGGAGAGCAAGTGGACAGCCCTGGGTACCCTCATCCAAGAGTATGGGCAGCTACAAAAGAGGCTGGAAAACATGGAGAACCTGCTGAAGAACAGGAACTTCTGGATCCTGCGCCTGCCCCCTGGGGTGAAGGGGGAAGTTCCCAAGGTAACGGTTCTCTGCACTCTCTGTGAAAGGAGCTTGTTCCCCTCCTGCTCTGCTCTCACAGCCCCATTTCAGGGCAGCTGCTGTGCTGAGTGGGACACAGCATCCTTGCAGTGGTGTCATTCCTTTAGCACTTTGCAAGACACACCAGCACCAGTGCCTCTGTGTTAATTACACACAGCTAGTGATACATGTGTAACCTTCCCCAAAACACATTGACTGCTCTGTGTGGGGGTCACAAACTCCTTTGGGTGGCTAGAGCTGTGTTTGAGTTGTCCAGAACTGTGTGATGAACATCACAGATGGTGACATTCCCAGTGTCTGTTCAGAGGCAGAACTGCATCAAAAAAGGGGAGAAAAGAGGCTGTGTTGGATGCTGCACACAGGGCATTGCCCACGGCAGGAGGAGGCTGAGCAGGGCACAGGCAGGGAGGGGATAAGGAAAACCCAGTCATGTCCCTTTTGAGCAGGGTGAAGCTTGCTGGGCCAGGCACAGGAGCTGGACAAGCTGTTGCTGTGTGGGACTGTCCTGAACAGCTCAGGAAGCAAATTAGTGACCATATGATGCTTCTGATTGCAGGTCCCCGTGGCGTTCAACGATGCTTCCTTTAACTTCTCTGAGGAGGAGTGGAAGAGCCTGAATGAGTGGCAGAAGGAGCTCTACAGGCACATCATGAAAGGCAACTATGAGGCTGTCATCTCGATGGGTAAAGCTGAGCTGGAGTTTGCTCTGAGCCTTCTGACCATCCTGCTGTTCCCAGGGCCTGGCAGATGGAAGCTCTGCTGTGCTGTGCCTGGCAGGGTTGGGGAGGGTGGATGGTGCCTGGGAATGCATTATGCTGTGTTCTCGCTGGTGACTTTTGGTCCTGACTGGGTCAGTTTGGTGGTGGATGGAGGTCACGAGCCTCGTGGCAGTGCCCCTGTCCCCCTGACAGGCTCTGTGGCTGGCAGGAGCCAGGTGAGCACCTGGCTTATCAGGAGGAGGGGAAACGAGAGGACCCTCGATCTGCGGAAGGATGGAGAGAGTTTCTTTATCTCTCAAAAAGGTCCCCAGATCCACTGTAGTGGGCACATCAGCCTGCTTGGGGCAGCAGAGGCATGCCCTGCCTCTGTGCTGCCTTCCAGTGCTTTCTGTGGGTGATGGCTCTTCAGCTGCAGAGCCTTTCCTTGAGGAAGGAGAGCAGGTTTGTCAGCTGCCTGCTGCCTCGGTGCTCTGCCTGATCCCAGCCTTATCCCAGCAAAGGTTTTTTGCACAAGCTCCCGCAGAGCTGGAGGGAAGCAGTGGCTGAAGCAGGCTCTGCTTTCTGCTTTCAGCATGTTCACAGCTGAATGACCATGCTCTGTTCATTCCTTCCGCTCCTGGTTGTAGAGTCCCTTGGGGGATGTGAGGCCTTCACGAGGTGTGTTCTGAGGAGCAAGCTCTCCTTGGCTGGAGGTCTGTGTGTGGCAGCTGGGAGTGCAGATGTGGTCTCTGCTAGACCAGTGTCTCCTCCTTGTGCTGAGGCTGCTGGTGTGCAGGCTCACCTGGCACCCAACTTGGGCTGATCCAAGCCTTTTGTCCTCTTTTTTTCTTGCTTTTTCCCCATTTTTTCCTTTCTCATTTGGAACAGAGGTCTTCTGCAGTTCCTGTGTGCCAGTGATAAATGTGAAGGATGGATACTATCTCCCATTCTCCTCTCTAAAACCCTGTGTCCTATTCCAGAGGCGCAGGAACATACCAGTCATGCTTTAGTGGCATGGTGATGATAGGCAGATGGTTGGATTTGATGCTTTTGGAGGTCTCTTCCAACCTTCATGGTTCTGTGATTCAGTCCTGCTGAAGGGGATCTGTGGATCTGAGCCTGGAGCTTAGAAAAATGTATCTGTGCTTCATCTGAAGGTTTCCTTTGAGTCAGGAGGTTTAGGGTTTGACCCTCCTATAAGGCAGACAGATCCACCAGAGCAGCGGTGGGAAGGAGCACCCAGAGACTCACTCTTGTTTGGAAATGAAGCTTTGCGCTCTCCACCCTAGGAGAGATAGTGATTGTCCCCTTTCCCCCACCCAAATCCGCAAGCAGCCGGTGACTTGGACCAGTCGGATGGAGCGGTCCTGGCTGGAGGGAACCGCATGGGGAGGGCACTTCCCCTGCTGCCGCTGGCTGACAGCTCTGCTGCTGTCTCCGAGCTGAAGTCCCCATTGTAATGGATCTGCGGACCTTAGCAGAGAGAAGAGAGGAAGCCTGGAGGTAAGCACAGATGCATTTTCTTATTCTCCTCCTCACGCTGCAGGCTGGGAGGTGCTCCTCACCTGAGCAGAGTGTGCTCCTGCAGTCCGCTCATGTCCCCAGGGCCCAGACAAGGTGAGCGCTGCAGATGTGTGAGAGCATCTTCTTAAGCCTCTCTTTCCATTACCCATCATCCCCAGCAGCGAAGGAAGGTTGGTGGGCGAAGGTTCGAGAGCCTCTCTCTATCTCTATCTCTCTCCCACGAGGGCAGAGGAAACGTTCTGACCCTCTTTTTGACCTGCAGATGCTGCCATTTCCAAGCCTGACCTTCTCGCGCGGATTGAGCAAGGAGAGGATCCCAATGCAGAGGATCCGGAGGACTCTGAGGGAGGAGAAAGCCCTACAGACCCCAGCACCGGTGAGCTAAAGGATTCCTGGGACTCAGCAGGGAGGTGGGGAGCAGAAACATGGCCATGCTCTTTCACCTGCCTCTTCTGTGGAGTTTTGCCAGCACTGTCCCGGGACACAGAGGCACCTTTGCTTTCCTAGTTGGCTCGTGCCCTCCTGAAATCCTCTGTAAGCAGCTGCTCACATGAGCATAAACTCCTTGTTCCTTCTCTTGTGTGCAGAGTTTTACTTCCCTGGTCCTGATGACAGCTCGTGGTGTAAATATGAAGAGACTCTGGCTGAAAGCCACGAGGGCTCTGAAGAAGAGGAAATCATGGAGGTCCCCAGTACATGTGAGTCAGAAGCTCAGAGCTTCGCCGAGGGGGAGAGCGAGAGGTGGGTGCAGGCTCTGGGTGGTGGGTGCTGGGAGTTCCTGGGATGTGATCCTGCTCTCTGCCTCTGTGGCCAGCATGGGAGCTGGGAGGCAGGTGGGGAGGGCACATGGGCAGCAGGCTGTGAAAGCAGCTGAGGCTGGCTAGGGGTTGCAGGTCACCTCCAGTGCCACATCACTCAGTGAGGTAGTGCCTTTGGTCAGGCTTTAAGCAGAGATGAGCAGGAGCACATGGGGCTTGGATGGCAAAGGGCTGCAAAGTCTTTTCCACTATGTTAAGTGATATTTTTTGCAGCTTTCTCTGTCAGCTACATGTGAGGCTTCTTGTAGTGTAAGGTGTCCTTGTCATGTGCTCTGAAGCGTGGGGACACAGGAGCCACTTTGGGAAGCATCAGTGCTAGGATATACCCTTGGCTTCTTCAACTGTTGTGGCTGATGCTTCTCCAGAGTTTCAGCCTAGTGCAAACAGTGTCCTGTTTTCAAGCCACACATTTAGATGTCTGCCAAAGTGACCAGCAGATGAAGAGCCCTGTGACAGGAAGTGCTGAGTGGTCTTCTCAGGGCACAGTTTTACCTTCTCATCCTTTACAGAAGCCTGTGGGGTTTTCAGCCCTCTTTTCCACATCCCTAGATCCACTGGGGTCCTCTTTTCATCCTGGTGGAGTCACCATCCCTTGGAGGGCTTTAAAAGCTGTGTAAATGTGGTGCTGAGGGACATGGTTTAGTGGTGACCTAGCAGTGCTTGTTAATGGTTGGACTCAGCCATCTTAAAGGTCTTTTTCAACCTCTGATTCTTTTCCAGTCTCAGTGATCCTTTAATTCTAAGTCAAAACACTTGAGCTTTGTTTGTGTTCCAGTAGAGCTTAGGTAGTTCCCAGATGGGACTTGCAGGCCTGTAGTGTCAGGTGCTGTTGTGCAAAGCAGAGGCCACCTCTGCCCCAAGGGAGCCGTGCTCTAAATAACGAGGCAGTTCTAGTCTCAGAGAAATGACATGCGTGTCTTTGCTCTGCCAGATGAACAGCAATGTGATGAGGAAGGTTCTGAAAGCCTTGAGCTTCCCAGCTCCTTGACAGGAAAATGGGAAGAGGTTTTCTCCAGCCCAGAGGAAGAGGTAAAGCCAAGTGGGAAGAGCCGGAGCGGATCAGCTTCACAGCAGAGAGCCGCGGCGGGTGATGGGCTGAGGCGCTCCTCGCGCCGCGGGAGAGACTTGGCCAAGAAGGATGCTCCCGAGGATGTAGCTGCGGTGGAGGGACCATACATCTGCTGTGAGTGTGGGCAGAGCTTCCTGGACAAGCAGGAGTTTGCCAGCCACCAGAAAGCCCACACTAGTGAGGAAGCCTGCACTTCCCTGGAGCATGTAGAAGGCTTTAGGGCGAAATCCAAAGCTTCGAAAGGCCAAGGGCCCTCCCGCTCCAAAGCGTCCAAGCGTCCTGATGGGGAGAAGAGCCCTGCTTTCAAGTATGGCTTTGTTAGGCACCAGGTGAACAACATGGTGGAGAGACCGTACACCTGCTCCCAGTGCAAGGAGAGCTTCAGCCTGGAAGTCAGCCTTATCTTGCACCAGAAGCTCCACACGGAGAAGGGCGACGGGCCGCTGACCTGCACCTACTGCGGGAAGGACTTCCGAGACCTCTCCAAAGCCATCCGCCATCAGCGCATCCACACCGGGGAGAGGCCCTACCAGTGCACCGAGTGCGGGAAGAGCTTCATCCGACGGGACCACCTGCTGAAGCACTGGCGGGTCCACACCGGGGAGACTCCCTACCAGTGTCCTGTCTGCGGGAAGCACTTCCGCTACAAAGAGTCCCTCAACTGCCACCAGAAGATCCACTCCCGCAACCCTCGGCCCACAGAGGAGGCGCAGCTTAACCTGGAATCGACAGCTCAGACCGGTGATCTCGGCGTCAAGCTAGAGACTCCTCCCCAGTAGCGCTGTGGAGGGGGAGGCCGGGGCAGGGGGGGCTTGTGCTCCCCACCGCGCTCTCGCGGCTGGACGTGCAGCAGGAGGGGAGGAGGTGGACTTGTGTTGCAGCTAATCTGTGTGGTTGCGCTACCAAGCCTGCTTTTGTCCAAGCATCGAAGGAATTCCTCTGACAAAACCCTGCTTGGCTGGCCCCGGCACCTCTCAGACCCTGATGGCTGATGTGGGACTTGCAGAGTGGCCTAGGCCTTGTACTCGTTGTCCCTGTGCAGGGTTGGATGTGGCCTGTAGAGAACAATCCCGAGCGATTCTCCAGGCTTCGTGTTTAGCAGGTGTTTCCCCACCTATCTTTGTGCATATCCAGGAGTGACGAGCTTTCACTTTCCTTTTTCCGCTCGTTTTCACGGCAAGGCTGGAAGCACGAGGGAGGGAAGGAGGGAGGCAGGGAAGTGCCATTCCCAGGCCCCGCTCCCGTTGCATTACCGTGCCTCGAATGGCAGCCCCAGGGCTGGGATGAAGGGAAAAGAAGTGAGGCAGAGATGTGGTTAGGGGCATGAGGAAGGCATAAAAAGGCAGAGAGGAGAGAGTGGTGAAGAGCAAGATGTTGAAAAGTAGGTGCAGGAGGAAAGGAGAGGCAGGAGAAGGGGATGAGGACATTGGAGGAGTTGGGAAGGGCAGCCTGTGGGTGGCTTGCCCAAGGAGGACACGTCTCTGTTCTTTCAAAGGATGTTACTGGCACCAGTTGGGCTGTAGTTTGTCTCTGGCCCCAGGGAAGAGAGCCGCTGGTCCCTCACATGAACTCCTGTTGAGGGAAGTGATTTTGTTAGTGCTTTTTAACTGGGTTTGGTCTCACACTCAGGTAAGTCAGATGAGTGAACGCAACTTCTCCTAACCCCTGTACAGAGCTGTTTGGTTTTTAGTTAACCTAGAAGTAGTGTGTTATTATTATTATATTATTATTGTATTATTATATTATTATTAATAATTATTATTAATTATTATTATTATACTACTACTACTACAAGGCAAAAGTGTGGCAACTCTACTTCACAGTTGATCTAAAACACTTCAGCCTCTGAGATAACTGACGGGTGCTCTGCGGGCGCCTCTGTAAATATTGGTTGGCTTCTCAGAGCTCATTGGTGTCGTTCCTGAGGTGGCTCTAAGTGGTGTCTCTTCCGCTGTGTTATCGTCAGCTGCTGCTTTGTGCTCGTGTTTTGTAATAACTTTTGTAAAGTCTGTCAGTCCAGTGTTCCCCTCAGCAGCTGGTTCTGGGTGCTGCGTGATCCCGGCCCCGGGCCCCTTGCTCACCCCGCTTGGTTTCATCCTTGCTTGCCCCACTGCCACCATGATGCCCACAGCACCCTTTGCCTGGGATTTAGTAGCCTTTTCCAGGTGACTTACACAACTGGTGAACTGCATGAGCCAAGCCAAGCATCCAGGGAGCCAGGTTCTGGCCAAAGGAGGCTGCTGTGGTCGGTGTCCAGCCAATGAAGCTGCTGTGGGGCTGCTGCGGTTGGTGTCTGGCACTTGAAGTTCATGGTTTTAAGCTTTTTCCATGCCGTGGCTCAAAGCAGACTTTGGTTTTATGTGAGGATAGCATCACAGCTTCAGGAGGGGCTGCAGCAAAGGCTGAGGGAGTCACCAGCCACAGCTCTAGGGTAGAGCTACAGGACAGTCTTGAGCGCTGGCTCGTGCGGCTGCAGCGCTGCCCTGTGCCTCAGAGCAGGGTT
>VWZO01022820.1:13584-130001 GCA_013396975.1 Bucco capensis
ATTTTTAATTCTAGTGTATTGTTCTTATTATAACTAATTTTTATTTTTATCACTTTTATTAGCATAGAATTTTTATTTTATTATTTATAAAGTATTTTATTAGAATAGAATTTTTGTTTTGTTATTGATAATGTATTTTGTTAGAATAGAATTTTTATTTTATTATTTATAAAGTATTTTATTAGAATAGAATTTTTGTTTTGTTATTGATAATGTATTTTGTTAGAATAGAATTTTTATTTTATTATTTATAAAGTATTTTATTAGAATAGAATTTTTGTTTTGTTATTGATAATGTATTTTGTTAGAATAGAATTTTTATTTTATTATTTATAAAGTATTTTATTAGAATAGGATTTTTATTTTATTATTTAGAATGTATTTTTATTATAATAGAATTTTAATTTTATTTTTAATCATAGCGTATTTTTACTTTATTATTTTTATGATCATGTAATTTTTATTTTATTATTTTAATTACAACATTATTTTATTTTACTGGGTTTAATTTTTTTCATTTTCTTTTACCTCCCTCCCCACACTTTCAAAAGCAAGACAGTAAGCACTCTGCTCCATAGCAAATGCATTCCACCACTGGTTCCATGTCAGCACAAAATGAGGTGGCTTCTGGCTTCACAAATATTTAGTGTGCTCCTTAGAAATGGCAAGTTTTGCACATCCATCTTCTTTGCTCCTGCATCTTCACCCAGGGGTTCCTAGTGGAGTAGCAGGGATGTTGAATGAGCAGAGGGTTTCTAACCTGGAGGAGGTCTTCCCAAGCTGCTTTTCCCAAAGAACCTGTGCCCTGTGGGGTTGGTTTGCTTGCTTCCATCCTACAGGTGCCTTGTCCATCAGCAGAGAGAGGATGGTGTCTTGCCTCTCTGAGTTCTTTTCTGAGCTCTGAGGGGTTTGGATTGCCCATCAGGCAAGATGAAGTGTCTCACATGCTTCCCTAAGAGCTGGTTAAATGTTTACAGATCACTCTGGGAGCAAAAAGCTAGCCTTTGGCAGGAGCTGCCTGTTGAAAACAAAGTTAGTGGGAGAATGACTGTGCTGCTTGTTCTTTGTGTGCCCTAATCCTTCAGCAGGGTGAGTCTTTCTCCGAGTGTCTCCTAACACCGACTGAATCACTGGCAGAAAGGAATAGTTTGTGACACATTCATCCTTCTATTTACAGAGAAGAGACTCAGCTTCTTCGCCTTTTTGGTGAGGGGGAAGGAATTGACTGTGTTATCCTATAGGACCTTTTTGTCCCTGGTGGGGATTTGGTTGGTTGTTTTGGTTTTGGATCACCAGGGCATGCCAGTTCCTTACTGGGGAGCTAAATTGCTCAGGCTGTTGCTGGAGGGTGGTTCATGGAGGTGTTGTGTTTGCTCAGGGGTGATGGGAGCACAGCAGAGCTTCAGTGAGCAGCTGATGAATGCAAACCTGAGTGGCAGAGGTTGTCCTCCCAGGACTGCCTGTTCCCATCCTCCTTCTCCTGCATTTCTTTGTCCTTGGGAGCTTAGCTGGTGAGCTGTAACCTCCTCCTGCAGCTGAAGGGCTTAGCTCACCTGCTCTGGTTCTCCTGTGATCTGCAGATGACTGCTCTGTAGTTTCCAACTCAGAGGAGAAACGTGAAGCCTGTTGCCTCCCAAATGTGGCTTCCAGGGCTCCAGAGAGTAACTGGCACAAGCTGGCTGCAGTGCAGGAGCAGCAGCAAAAGGAACCTGATGCCAGCAACATGCTGCACTTGGGGAGCCAGAGAGGCAGAGCTTTGGCTGATCTGCTTTGTACCACGAGTGCTTCATGGTGGTGGTGGTGATGTGTCTAGACTTCATTCAGCTCAGGCAGAAAGCAAGGAGAAGCTCTGCATCTCCAGTGTGTTTGTGGAATATCATAGAAGCATAGAATGGGCAGGTTGGAAGGGACCCTAGAGATCATCTAGTTCCAACCCCGCTGCCACGGGCAGGGATGCCACTCACTAGACCAGGTAAGGGAAATCCTGCCTGGGCTCTCTCAGGACTACATCATTTCTGGAAAGAGAAAGAGAGAGAGAGCAGCTGAACAGTGTTCTCTGAAGCCACAGGAGCACAGAGCTCAGAAGGGAGCTCCAGGATCTGCTTGGTGCAAAGAGAAGGGAATGGGTTGCAGTGTGTGATGGTTTAGGTACCAACCATGGCTTTGTGACTGGCTCCCTTGTGTGCAGGCTTCCCACCTCCCCAGTGCTGCCTCTCAAGCCATGGCACAAGCTCACCTGGCAGCTCCACTCAAGCTAAGCATCTTGTCCACCCTGGCCACAGCCTGTGATCCTTGCCTCGTGGGCAAAGGTTGTAGCTGCTGCTGAAGCCCACGCAGCCCAGCACTGATGGTCAGGCCAGCAGCAAGGAGGCAGGACCAGGGCTCTGCAGAGGACCTTGTGCATGGTACTTCTCTGCCACAGCTGAGCCAGGAAGGATTCTGTTGTTCTCTCCTCAAAAAGGTTGTGGTTTTTTGTGGTTTTGGCAAATCTCTGCCTCCTGCAGAGGGGCTGAGGGGAGCATGTTAGCAGAAGCCATTTTTAGATCAGTTGCCTTACCCAGGGGAAATGTAGTATAGACAAGGCCTTCAGGAAAGGAATAATTAGGTGACCTTTTTCCCCCCAGAAGATCAGGTCTGTTTTATGTAGAGCTGTTTGAAGTCCCACAAATTCTCATTACTCTCCCAATCTCTAACCTTGCCTTGTTTAAAGATACCTTTTAGGAAATCAAATCAGTGTTCCAATCTAATTTCCAAAGGCATTCAGACACGTGGGATGTGTGCTAACTTGTTTCCTCTAGCATTAACTAATGTAGTGAATTGCCAAGCTATTTGCCTTCAGGAGAACTAGGATGTTGTACCACAAGATAAAGTTTGGGGGCTTGCCTTTTTTTTTTCTCCTCTTATTTTCATCGTAAGAAAAATAGAGGTAAAGTTATCAGACCACATTGGTCCAGGATACAACTCCTCTGAAGGAAATGGTGTCACCAGAGAGGTTTCCCTTTTGTGGTTTGGGGTTTTCTTTATCTATTCCAGGAGTTTTTAGCCCTGCTGTGATATTCTTCAGCCACTTGAAGTGGTGACCAAGTTCCCATGGCTCAGCTAGACCTTCCTTGAATTAGTGGCAGCTGAGCACACCAAACACCAGAGTGGAAAATGGAGGTGGAGAGAAAGAATTTGAGAGGTTTATAACCTTCACATTTCAAGGGTTTTATAGTCCTCAGTTTTTAAGGAGAGGCTATGTGGCTAACCCAGGATGCATGCAATGCAAACAGGGAGGTGGTGGATGCCTTGAGACCCTTCTCCTCCTCCTCCTCTCCTCCCAGCAGCAGTCCCCAGGGAAGCAAATGCCTTGGAGCATTTCATTTTTGCAGCAGGTGCCAATAACAGGAGGAGTTTCTCTTTGGAGCTCACCCAGCTCCAAACACCTCGAGAGCTTCCCTAGAGCTCCAGCAGAGCCTCTTCTGCTTGCCCCAAGAGAATGAGCATGCAGTTGGCCTTCCTTTGTGTGCAAGGGATCTTGATAGAACTCATGATAGATTTGGCTGCAAATGGATGCAGAAGGAAAATTGCTGAGTGCTTTCAGAAGGTTTTCATCTTGCTCAAGTGTTCACACCAGGGTGTTTGATGGCAATCCATTTGGTTGGGTGCAGGGCAGCTGTAACCTCCCTCTGAAGGGTCACACTGGCATAGCTTTTTCCCCTGTAGTCACAGAGAAATTCCAGTTTCTGTGTAAGTTGCTTTCCTCTCCCCTAGCTCCTTCCATCTGATGTTTATCCACCTCAACAGCAGCAGAACCTTTCAGACCTGTGCAGGCATCATTTCTGCAAAGGATCACTGACCTAGCTTGGCAAATTTAACAAAATCAGCCATATAACCAAATCTGTGACATTTATTGAAATTCATGCTTTGCCAGGGAGCTCCTTTCTCTCAAAAACATGGAGAAGAGCAAGAGATTGCAGCTGCAATTTGATTAAAGCTGCAGTTGTTACCATTTGCCTCCTGCAATTGATTCCCTCCCCTCCCTGTCCCCCAGCTTGACATGCTTATTGATTACAAACTCAGCACTGCCCTAAGCCAGCATCTCCCTCTTAGTGTTTGTCTGCTTCCCAGGCAAGTTTGGGCAGGCTTTCCAGCCTGGAAGCTGACTCTGTTCCGAAGCTGTTGGAAAGGGTAAGGTTCTTTAGCAATTGTTCTCAAGCAGATGATGACACATCTTTGAACCCCATTGTACAAGGGGAAAAATACCTTCTGACTGGAGAGAGGTTTCCTGTTGATGTGTTTGAGCTTTCCCCTGTGTGTTGCCTGAGTATTTTTATTAGTATTATTACTATTTTTTGCCATCCAAAATGGCAACGTGGCAAGCCAGCTCCAGAGTTGATTTTATTTTGGACAGGATCCATGTCTTTTAGTCTCAGAAGAGTTGATGCTGGAGCACAGGAGCCTCTCAGTGACACTTCCACCAGCAGGCTCAGTGAATTGAGGCAGCACATCTCTAAAGGCAGCTAGATTTAGGCAATAAGTAATTAAATGTATTGACAGTTTTCTCCAGTGTTGTTTGCTTCCCACACAGGAAGCTGTTGGCTGTGGGCAGATGTTCTTGCAGCAGAAGGATGTGAGATTTGCCAGATGTTTAATTTATCTTATGAAATGGCTAGAATCATAACTTTGGGACTGAAGACAGTCCCATCAAACCTCTGAGTCTCCTTATAGAGCCAAGTGATGGCCTGCAGGTGAGAGCCCAGCTGCAGGAGGATTGCATGCAGGAGCTGAAGGGCTTTCAGCTGGGAAGACCAGGGCACATGAGGTTGGTCCCTTCTCCTAGGTAATAAATGATGGGACAAGAGGAAATGGCTTCAAATTGTACCAGAGGAGGTTCAGATTGGATATTAGAAAGAATTTCTACCCCCGGAGGGTTCTCAGCATTGGCCCAGGGAGGAGGAGGTGGAATCAGCATCCCTGGAGGTGCTCAAACCCCTGGAGCTGTGGTGCTTGGGGCCATGGTTAGTGGGGAGCATGGCACTGTTGGGTGGATGTTGGACTGGATGAGCTCAGAGAGCTTTTCCAGCCTCAATGATTTGATGATTTTGCCTGCCACCCTGTGTTTGGGCAGTAAAGCTATAGCTATTTCTGAAATGCAGCGTTGAGGTTTCTGCTTTGCTTCCCATAATGCTCACTGTAAGCAGCTCTGTGGCCCAGCAGACTGGTTGTGAGGGCTGAGAGCCACATGGCCCTGCTGGGGATGCCTATGCCAGCCCCAGCTGTGCTGGCTGCTGCCCCTGCCCTGCCCTGCCCTGGCAGATGATTGCCCTCAGCTGAATCTCAGCCCCTCCATCAGCACTCACAACCACTCACATCTGCAGCATGTCTGGGGCTCGGGGAGCTTGCTCTTGGAGTTCTCTTTTTGGGCTTGTGCTGCTTGCCTGGAAGGAAGCAACACTGTGGCCTCCTGGTTGTCCCTGGGGATATGGACACTGGGATTAGCTCTGCCTTGGGCTGTGTTTGCAGAATGGATTCCCTCTCCTTCAGCTTGAAGAGAAGACTGAGGTATCTTTTTTTTTTCCACATCAAATTTTTCTCATTGCTTTTTATACAAATGGATCATTTCTCCAGGAATTATTTCTCTGTTGTCTGTCTACATTTGATGGAAGCAGAACTCCTTTCTTAGCATGTCTGATGAGCAGATGAAAGCAAGCGACTGATAGAGCTCCAAGCTTACTTGTCCCCTTATTTAAGGAGATGATATTCTGTTTCTTTGTTATTATTATTATTTGGCTTGTTATTATTATTATTTGGCTTGTTATTATTATTATTTGGCTTGTTATTATTATTATTTGGCTTGTTATTATTTATCACTGAGGTGGTTGTTATTATTTACTGTGTTTGAGCTGGATGCTGAACCTCACCTTTCATTGACTGTTTTCCTATTGAAGCTAGTCTAGTTCCCAGCCTGCTACTGTGCCATGTGAGTGCCTAGAGATGTAGATTTTTACTCATTTATTTATTGTAGTGTTTTGTCTTTTGTTTTATCATGATTAAGAATGGTTTTTGGCTTGGTTGGCCCCAAGGAAATCAGCAAAATTAGAGCTATTTCGTAAGGCAGTGGGGTTTGCTTCCCCCTCCCTCCCAGCCCCACCATGGATGATCCTAGGAGGATAAAGGTAGCAGGCTTCCAAGTCACTTCAGCCTTGGAGGAAATCCCCAAGTCTTTGGGTTGTTCCAAATACATGACTGGGAAAGAACATGTTTTGCTCTGTAAAAACTGAGCTAAGTTCACAAGCTTCATCTGCCTTCAGAAATATGCTGGGGTAGCTGAGGCTTGGCTTTCTCTCCAAGACCTCCTCCAAAGCCAGAACTGTATTAGGATTTCTGTTATGGGAATTAGATATCCTTTTATCTGCTGTTAGCTATCTCTGTATCTGTTATGGGTATTACTATATCATTTCCATGTGTCTTCCCCTCCCCAAATCCCAGATTCTCTTAGTGAGCCCAGAGAAAGCAGAGGGGCAGCTTTGCTGGAGACAGTGAAAGGTGTTGGTAGTTGAATTCATGTCAAAAGTTGATTAATTCCCTTTTCCTAATGTTGTTGAAAATGTTAAATGAATTACTGGAGTTCTGTGCTGTTTCCCTGTACTGATTTTAAATGTTATGTATTCCTCTCTTGCAAAACCTTGGATTAAACTCTTTAGGTTTATTGCTTTTGCTCTTTGGATTAGAGGCCAGTTGTTTGGGTTTTTATCCTGGGGAAAAATATTTCTTGTAATATTTGGTATTTGATAGCATTCTTAAAAATGCTCAAAGCTGCAGTAAAAGAGGAAAAAAAATTCCCCCAAACCCCTCAGTCACAATATTACTAATGCTTTAAAGAGGAGATTGGATGCAAAGAGCGTTGGAGTCGAGTGAAGCAGTGAGCCAAGGTGGAGCTCCCTGGCTAGTTAAGCACTTCTGCATCATATAACCCAAATTTCACTCAGAAAAACATGTTTACCATCCCTTCAGGTCAGTGGGAAATGCTCTGCCTGTCTCAAGATGCAATTTAGCCCACAGCAGACTGCAAACTTGACTGCTAGAGGAGAGCTTTGGTATCTGCTCTGCTGTTGCCCTCCCCACCTGTGTTCCAGGCTGGAGTGCTGCATCATCCTGAGTTTTGTCCTTGTTTGTGTCTGCAGCACTTCTAAACAGTAAAAGGAGGTATTCTCCCAGCCAGGATGGAGGTGACTTCAGTCCAAGTCAGGCTGGCTGGGTACAAGTAAACTCCATCACCTGCAGTGGAAGCTATGCAAGTGCTGAGAACAGGCAGTGGAGCCACATCTGTGCCATGTTTTGGGGCTTTTTTTTTCCATGCTTTGCTTTGTTTTCCTCATTTCCTAGTATTTAGTGTTTATGAAGCATATTGTAGTCAGAATCTGAAATTCCCAAGTGTCTGTTTTTCCTGGTATTGCAAGGATTGGCCTTCCATCTGAGCTACCAGAGAAGAGGACACAGTGGCAAGGTTTCCCTGTGTCCTTTTGCCTTCTCTGAGGATTAAATAGCTCCTTGCCTGGGGATGTCCTCTCCTGTGACTTGTCAGGTCTCCACCTTGGCTTGTCAGTCAGATTTCCACAATGGGAAAATCCTCTTGAACCTCCCCAGCATGGGAACCTTGCTTGTAAGGTTTTGAGCCATCCTATGAAATTTAATATCACTGCTGCTCCTGCTCCAGATCTGCAAGATGTTAAAGGCCCATTCCATTTTATCTTCCAGTAAATCCCATGGAATTCAGTTACTGTTCTTTGTATCAAATTCCATTGGATTTTCATCCTTTTTATCCCCACCTTATGTATCCAAAGGAGCTGGATTGCAAGGCATGTGCATCTGTGAGGAGGGACAATTCCCTCCCTCTCCTGGCTCTATTCAGGCAAGAGGTATCCTGGATAACTGTGGCAGGAGAGGAGGAGCTCTGAGGGCAGAGATGAGAGGCAGGTAAAGCCAGCACAGAGTGCATGAAATCACAACAAAATCATTCATGAACTCCTCATTGCAGAACTGAATCCCACATTTTCCTGCAGGGCTGGAAAGGGAAAGCCCTGTGCATGGTCAGTGTCAGGCAGAAGGCAATCAGAGACAGGCCAGGCTTGCAAGGCACTTTCAGAGCTCATCTAGTCCAATTCTCTGGAGTTCTTCCTTCCTTCCAAGAACATAGTTACAGAAAGGAATGTGCTTGTTCTTCAGATGTAAGCTGCCATGATCAGATCAGCTAGAGGAGAACTCAGAGACATCTTTGTTGCTTCCTGAAAATTGGGTTTTTTTGGTTGGTTTGTCTTCAAATGGAGAGGTTTTGCTGTGACATGCTGTGAAAGAGCTCCTTTTGTGCAAATAATGCCACACTTCCCTTGGTAAACCAAGCTCAGGCTGGGCCAATCTCTGCCTCTAGATAAGCATCCATGGCTTCCCAGGTTCCTCTGGCTGCAGCTGGAGGCTTTCCTGCTTATCTGAGGAGAGCACCCACCCCAAACAAACCCTTCAGGGCACCAGAAATAAGGTAACAAGCAGTGAATTGTTTTCACAGTACAAAAAAGCCTTTCAGGCAGCAGCAAGGAGCAGTAAGAGGTGGCTCCAGAATAGGCAAGTGCCTCTTTCCCTTCTGGAAGAGGCAAAGCTGGAGGTGTAGGTTATTTACTGAGCCCTCCAGCAGGTGCTATTAATAGGGCTAAAAGCTCATCAGTCCAATATTTGGCTGGGGATGGCTTATAGGGATTTCAGGAACCTATGAAAAGATAATGCCCATCTCCATTAGTCACTTGGAAGTGCAGTGTAAGTTAATTCAGTAATGATTCTCTCCCTGAACAATAGATAAGAATGCTAAAGATGTACCTTGTGCACCTCTCATCCCTGCTGAGCTGTGCCTCCTGCATCTCATTCTTTACCCTGCATCCTGTATTGCTCATTTGAAATGAGGTAATGTGCAGGTTCTGTCCTGTCAACAGATCTGCTGCCTTCCAGGCTGCTTTAAGCACCCTGTTTGCTAGTCCTTAGTCAGCTCAACCATCTCAGGGATCAATGAGAGTGTTGTGTCCATAAAGGCTCTGGACAAGGTGGCATGTCACTTATCCTGACAAACCTCAGGTCCAAAAAACCAGGTTTGTGTGTGGAGGTCCAGGTGGCTAGGAGTTCAGATGTGTCCCAGCAGCTTCTATCTTGTTCAGACTTAAATTGCTCAAGTAATGAATGGTTACTCACATGAGTAGTCCTGGTTTTTAACTGAATGTGCCATACCTGGGGCTAATAAGCAGTACAGTGTAAGTATTTTAGGTAGAAGCAGGGAGGCAGAAGAAAAAAATATTCTTGTGGAATGGCAGAGACCTTAGTTCAGTGCCCAAAGCATTGATATCAGCTCCCTCATGCTCAGTTGTTGTCATAAGAAGCCTAAATTAAAACCATACATTAACTGCCATTTCCCATTTTACCACTGATGTTTTATTTTCCTTTGGGGTAAGCAGACCAAGCTTGAAATTGTGGGTAGGATCCAGAGAGGCTGTTTTGGCTTCTGAAATGGGGTTTAAAGTCAGTTCAGGGCATAACTCCAAGGAAGAGATCCAGAAAGCTAACACAAGCTGGCCACAGAGCTCTCAGGTGCTTAGAATAACCACTTTGTGCTGAACATGCCCTCATCTCACCTGAGCTGCAGCTCTGCAGGAGAACAAATAACCAGGAGCAGTAAGAGGCCTTTGGTCCTGCCTGGGTTACAGCTCCCAGCAAGGCTCTGGAGCACAAGTGTGCTGAGGAGCAGCTGAGGGACCTGGAGTTGGTTATCTGGAGAAGAGGAGGCTCAGGGGAGACCTTAGCTCTCTCTACAGCTCCCTGCAAGGAGCTTGGAGTGAGGGGGATGTTGGTGTCATCCAGGGAACAAGTGATGGGAGAAGAGGAAATGGCTTCAGGTTGCACCAGGGGAGGTTCAAATTGGATATTAGGAAGATTTAGACCTTTGGTCAACGTTGTTGTGTCAGGGATGAAGAGGACAGTTTTCCATCAGCCCCTTTCTGGCTGTTGCTAGCAGTGGCACTAAGGCTGGCATAGTTTGGAGGGGTTTGGTGAGGATGAGATCATTTATCCCCATGTCACCCCTGTGAGAAGGGTGAATACTCTCTGGAGTCTGGAAGCAGGCTCTTTGCTTATCTCACAGACTCCTTCAATCTGTCTCCAGGCTTCTAAAGGATCTGAACAGAGCCAGAACCTGGTTCTGAGCCCAAGTGAGAAACCCTCAGAGCAGTTGTTGCTCTCATTTAAGCTTCCCAGGTCCCCTCAAAATGAGGGGTGAATTAAATGAACCAATACAGGGGGGAGAAAAACCCTACTAGAGTGACAAAACTCTGCTCAGCCATCCCCAAACCCTTTCCTCAAACTCTTGAGCTTCTCAGCATCTTCTGAAGGTCAGCACAGTATCTCAGGATGAACACTGTGGCTGAGGGACATGTGCCAAGCAATGCAGGGGCTGAAGGTGCTCAGGCACTGCAGTGATTGCAGCTGTGACACTCCTGCCTGTGCTGAGAGGCAGAGTGTCAGCCAGGCTGGGCCCAGGCCAGGCTGGGATTTATGGACACCAGTTGTGTCAATCCCTGGCAGCAGATGATGGATCACAGCTTCTCACTCATGCCAATGAGCCATCATTAACTCAGTTTCTCAACTGAGTGAAAGTAGGGCATCAGTTAAAGTGCACTGCAATAACATCAACTTGCAGGGACAAAAGGGAGGTCAGCATTAAAAAGAGAAGGTCACAACCTCCTCAGCAAAGACAGCTGGGAAATGAACACTCTCCTTGACATTGGCTGCTATGAACCTGAGTAGACCATCAGGTTATTGGCTTTGGTGTGAGGTGAAGGCTGTGTTCTGCTCAGCTAAGGCATAAATACAGGCTTCATGGCTTTACAGACACAGCCAGTGCAGTTTGCTTTGCAGCTGCTCTGGAGCTTTGCAGCACTTGGGGCAAAGGCCACTGAGTTAGGCAGTTTGTGTTTGGTGGGGCTGCTTATCTCAAACACAGCATTCAGGCATTGGCCCAGGGAGCTGGGGGAGTTACCATCCCTGGGACAGGCCAAAAAAGGTGTAGCTGTGGTGCTTGTGGTGAGCATGGCAGTGTTGGGTGGACTCAGTGATCTCAGAGGGCTTTTCCAATCTGGGATTGCATGATGATGGTTATAGTGCTTGTGGAGGCAGCTTGGAGCTGGGAGGAGTGCAGAGTCTGCTTTCCAGCACCAAAGAGCATACAGGTGGACAAAGGACCACATCAGCCCAGTGCACTGGGCCAGCTTAAACCCATTGGGCAGCCTCACAACAGCTTCTGGGTGCAAGGAGGGCACTTGGACACAACCTCAAGGCCTCTGTGCAGTGCCAGCACAGGCCCACAAGCTGAGCTTTCTCCTGCTTTCTCTTTTCCCTGGGTAAATGTCTCCCATCAGGCTGAGTGAAGGAGAGCTGCTGGTCTCATTCCAGCCCTTGGGCAAGCTCTCTCTTGCAGGTTGTGCTGAGCTCATGGGCATCCTGCCCACACTTGGCCCATGGCACCTCAGCTTGATGAGCTATGCATCAAGCAAGGTGTCAGCACCCTGTTGGAAATCATAGAACAGTTAGAGCTGGAAGAGACCTTGGAGATAATCAAGTCCAGCCTCTGTCCTAGCCCTATCATCCTTGACCCTAGGGTTGTCACTGATTTGCCTTGTGGCTTTGGAAGCACATTGACTGAGGAGGGTGAAGTCATGGCACCCAGGGGCTCCTGGAGACACATTGACCAAGAAGGGTGAAGTCATGGCCCCCAGGGCCATGCTTTCTGTGTGCCTGATGTGGCCCTGCCAGCTCCTTCAGGGAAAAGAGCAGAGCCAGCACGATTCCTTTGGCTTAGTGTCCTAGGGAATCTGAACCACACCTTGGAGGAATTCAGAGACTTGTTGGCTTTTGGCTGCTGTTGTTATTGCAGTTATTAGAGTTACTAGGACATCAAAAGGAAACTTGATAATTTAGTGTGGATGTAGGTGCTTTGATAGAGTTGTCATAAAATGTACTTTATCACCACTCTCTGGTGATGTACAAAAATGTTTATATAAAAGAATAAAGGGATTAATGTTCAGCTCTGCAGAGTTACTGTCTCAGAGGCTCCTCAGAGCCATTAGCACCAAATGACAATTCAAGTGCAGGAAATGCCCTGCATCAAGATCATTCATAATTGCTGTTAGAACAGTTAGATCCAATCTGGATTGCTGGCTTGGTTACTCGTGGCTATCAGCCTCTTCATCTCTCTCCTTTTATGACCCATGCCATTCCTTTAATTAGCAGAGTGTGGAAGGCTGTCAGCTTTACAAGGCAGGAAAGGCTTCCCAAGCCTGCTCTGCATTGCAATAGAAGTCAGAACCATAAAGCACAAAGTAGTAAATCTCCAGTGAAGGGAATAGAAGTAAAACTGTGCTGGGGGCCAGGTTTGCTAGCTTGGCTCCCAAAGAATGGAGGAACTGCATTCCAGGGAAATGACACTGTCCCCATTCTGGACAGACAACCAGACTCATGCAGAGGTGGATTCAGGAATGCAAGAGAGCTGTTTTCTCCTGCCAGAACTGCCCTCTCCACACTAAGAGTTGTGTTCTCACCTGAGCTTGTGTCACTGCCCCAGGGAACCAGGCCACCTCTGCATTCATCCCATCTTGAGCCAGTGAAGTTGGGGCTTTGCCTTGCACATGCATTGAAAACACAGGAAGAGATTCATTAATCTGTTCAAATGTGAAAAATTGAGAGTGAAACCCAAAGACCTCCTGATTTGCTCACCTGAAACAGAAAACCAATGTCCCTTTGTGTTATTGGTCATAGTATGTTACTCTCCACCTCCCCCAGCTCCTTTTCTGCTTGTGGGGAGCACTTGGGCTGACTAAGATGTTCAGGCTGAATTCCTTGGTGCAGATGCCCTAGGTCTGGGTTGGAATGGATTTGTTCTGCTGGCAGTGTAGCAGTGCAGAGCCATGGCAGCATCCCAGGTGTTTTCTTCCTGAGGCTGCACAGCTGCTGAGCTGCAGCTCAGAGGAGTGGGCTGCTTCAGTAGTGCTGTGCTGTTCAAAGCTTGCTTTCTGTACCACTAAATAACATAGGGATGTTTGAAAGAATCCTCCCATCCTCATGGATCCAGATGTGGAAAGCTCTCCTCCTGAGTTTAAAAATCAACATCCATCCAGCAGGAGCAAAGGGTGAGGGACCTGCCTTATCCTGGGTTTTCTGTTATTGTTTGTCTGTTTGGAACTCCTTTTCTAGTTCCTGTCCTTTGTGATTTGGCTTCCTCAAGCCCCCAGAATGAGTAGCACTTCCTCAGCTGAGGACTCTCCCTGAATCCCAGCAGATGCTCTCTGCCACCTTTGGGAGCAATGTGTAGCTCTTGATGTGCTCCCCTCGTGTCTGGTATGTCAGGGAGGGTTTGCTGAGGCTCACTGGGGAAGAACATGGAGTGCCATTACAGTACAGATGTGGGTGAATAAATGCAGCTGTGCTACAGACCTGAGGCAGGAGTTGGCTTTAGGATGCTAAGATCTGAAGCAAGCTTCAAAGCAAACACTCTCTGCTGTGTTGCACTGCAGGACTCCTACCAAAAAAACCAAGCTAAATGAGAATAAGAAGAACCTTTTCACTGCAGAGGGGGGATTGGTGTTCTTGTGTTTTAAGGCCTGATAAAAATAAAGGTGGCAGGCAGTGCAAATGCTTCTGTTGTAGCTCTGGTGAATTACAGTGCTGGGGTAGACCCAGTCATGGACCTGGTGTATTGAAGAGGATATTTTATGCAGGGAGAATTTAGATTCATTTTGTTTTGGTTGTTGTAAGAAAAGGCTTAGAGATCAGTTGAACATGTTAATGAAAGCAGTATCTTCTGACACACAACTGTACTGGATACAGAGAGGATTTAGGTGATGGTGCAGCCTCCAGCAATGGGCTTGCCTGTGCCTTGCCCAGCAGCTCTTCCCCATCAGCCACCTGCATGCACACACAGCTCTTGCAGTGCCTCAGAACCCAGCTCTGGCAGCACTGAGCTCATCACCTAAATCACTGCCACCAGGCACTGGAAAAGTGCATCATCTTAGTGTAGAGACCACACTGCATCCTAGTCAGGATGGGGAACCTAAACTAGAGCTGAACTAGTGCTGAAGACAGGAGAAAGTGGGTTTTAACTCAGAGTAGCCATCTGAGTTCAGCTCAGGGGTTGCTGGCATGTTTGCTGTGGGCTGATGTTTGCTGCTGGAGCTGATGCCAGTGCTGTGGCAGATTTGCAACAGCAGATTAAAGTTGGATGGATGGAGCTGTTGTCATCTCCTCTCCTTTGCCCTATCCTGTTAATAGTGTTGCTGCTATCTCCATGGCAGGGGCTCTGATCCGTGAGAAGTCAGGTCCTGAACTGGCAGGGATTTTGGTCCAGGAGACTAAAGCCAGCTGAACTGAGCAAACCTGCTGGGAAGCATCAGCTCTAGCCCTTGAGGTTGCCAAGCACACTGGTGTGACACATCATTACTAGGGTGACCAAAATCCATTTTCTCATCAGTTAGAGAAGCTGCTGTCTGCTGAGGGATGGGACAATGAGCCCATCGTGACACAGGCTTGGAAACCAGCACTTCCAACAGGAATCATCCATCCACAGCTATTGCTGATAGCTATCAGAGGCCAAGTCTTCTGCAGACACATGAGACACACTGACACACGAGTCAGGGGGAGGTCACAAAAGAATGAGCATCATCCATCATTCAAACCAAGGGCAGAGACAAAGGGATTGCTTGTTTGCCTTGGCAGATGATTGACAGCAGCTAGTTCTTTGGCCTGCCCTCAAAAAGCATATCTATAGCCTAAGCACTGGGGTTCTAATTCAGCAAAAGTCTTGTAAGTGCTTAAGTTCAGCTGAAATGACATTTGAGGATGTGCTAAGGAGACCTTTGAAGAGAGGTGGAACTGAGTTTGGAGATCTTCAGAGTTTTGCTGCTGCTTCCAGTGAAGTGTTGGCAGTGAGCTGGTCTGAAGCTCTGTGCTGCAGGCTGCAGCAGGGGAAGAGCAAGGTGAAATGCAGAGAAAAAGAGGCAGTGAAAGTCACAGGAGTCTCCCTGAGAAGCAGCAAAGTTGCTGTGATGTGAGGGCTCTGAAAAAAAAAGCCTAAACCCAGGAGCTGCACATTGTACTCTTGCCATAACTCCTGTGTCCTCCCTCAGCTATAAATGCCTTGCAGTAGAGCACATGCCTTCTGAGTTCAGGCCCCTTCAGGGAAGATTCACAGTGTGCTGGAGACATGCCTTGTGGAGAGCCAGCTTCCCTGGAGGTGCCCATAAATCTGAGCCTGAGCTTCCCATCAGTGGGAATCAGGCAGGTCTCTGTCTGGGAGGATGCTTGAAACACCTCAGAAGTGATGGAGCTCCAACTTGAAAGCAAAGATAACTTGTTTTTCATGTATTGCTCATATTTTCCTGCCTGTGGTGGCAGGAAATACAGCACCTATTATTCCTGGCATCCTTCTGGATAACACTGGATCCCACCCTTGCTCTGGCTGTTGAGCTTTTTGCTTCTAATCTCACTTGCTCAGGGAGTTCAAGGAGAGGAGGTTTTGGGTCTGCAGAGCACAGATCCTCACCAGCACTGTTTCACCAAGTGTAGGCAGAGCAGCCTGTGCAAGGATACTGATCTCACATCCCAAGATATGGTTTGAGGGTGGAAAAAACTAAGCCAGACCATATATCCCTCTGCAGTGCATGGTGATATCTGCTGTTGGACAGCTAGGGATTGTTCTTTATGCACACTGCAAGAAGAGGAAGGATTGGGAAGTGAAAACTGAGGAGCCTACTGGGTGGGAAATCTGTTTGGGAACAGAATGAGGTGAGAAGATAGCACAGAATATAGTGCAAGGAAGTAGGTGCCTGGTGAGCATCCTTGCATCTCTTCTGTGTTGGTGGTTGCTCCTCCTCACCCAGCAGTTGTCCCTGCTGTGATGTGCTGTCCCCACCTCTGGCCCTGGCCTTGCAGCTCCTCACAGGAAGTGTTAATGCCTCCCTGCTGGCTCAGAAAGAGAGCACTTTGGGGTTTTTCTGCTCAGTGTAGTGTTTGTGAGAAGCTGTTGGCTGCTCAGAGGTGAGTGTGCCAGCCAGAGCAGCTCCCTGGGGCCAGTGCTGGCTGCAGGAGGCAGGCAGGACCTCTGCTCCGTGCTGACGAGCCACAGCATCCTTGCTCTTGGAGCAGATGTGACTTCAAGTTTGTGTGAAACACCCAAAAGGAGATCCCTTGGTTTCAGCCAAGCGCAGAGCAGGAAGAATTCAGTAATAGCAAGAAGTTTCACAGGAGGAGAAACCTGTTCCCTGCCCTCTACACTAGTGAGTGCTCTGTGTAGCAGGGCTGTGTCCTCATTACAGCAATAGCCCTGCTCTTTTCTCTTTTCTTCTTCTTTTACACTTAAATCCATGTTGGAGTTGTTTCTAGGATTCTGTTATCACTAGTTAATATCAGTGACTGTTGTTTTGAAGGAAGATCTTCATTCCTCAGCCCCAGAAGTGTGACTTGCTCTCACCAGCTAAGGCTTGCAAACATGGTTTTTGCTTTCTATGCCCAGCTCTCATAAGGGTTCTCATCAGATAACAGGGAGGAAGAACAATACTTTGCCTCCAAGGCCTATTATTTTCTGTAATTAATGAGGTAAGCCACAGTGGAGACTGAAATAAAATGTCACAAGGAATGCAGGAGGATTATTGATGGGTTGTTTTAACCAATTTAACTGACTTTCTACCCAGCTGAAACAGCTCTGCTCTGTAGTCCTCTTGTCATTTTGCTGAATGTCTTCATGAAATAAAAAGTCCAGATTCCTGTTATTAATTTTCAGAGCTGTCTATTTAAACTCCTCCCTGGGCTCATGAGCATCTCTCGGTTGTTAGCAGCAGTTTCTTAACTACAGCCAGACTAGAAGTGTTTTCCCCCAAGTATGTGATCAGATTGCTGCTGGAATGCATCATGGCTTGCTCCATGAAGGAGCTAAATTTGGCTTGGTAGCTGTGTGATGCCATTAGCAGGAGATGTGTGGTGGGACAAGGGCCTGCAGTGTGGAGCCCAGGCTGGAACCACAGCGCGTGGAATTGATCTGCCAAGGGGGTGAAATATCACACGAGTCATCTGCCCCTGGGTTTTCAAGCCACATCAAACAATTGTGTGGAGAAGTGAGTGCTAGGTTGTTTGATTTCATCAGTTAATGGCTGTAGGTCACTCGATCCCCCTTTGTTTACAGCACAGTGATAGGCTTGTGCCTTGCAGAGCTTCACCAGAGTGACTGACTGCTGTGGTGCAAGGCCTGAAATAAACCTTGCAGATGCCAGGCACCACACGATGCAGAAAATATGCTAACAATATATTACAAGATCTTGTCAACACCAGGCAAAATGACTCTTCCAAGAAGCAGAGCTGGCTGAAAGAAAATGCCCTTTTATTTTTCCAAACCAGGCTGGTTACGAAAGGCAGTGATTTGGGGAGCTGGAGGGACAGAGAGAGGAGGTTCTTCCTTTGGTCTGGTGGAGAAAAGTCTTTCTTGATTAATTGAAGATGTCAACAGAATGAAAGAGAAGTCCACTTCCAGCTCAGATCTTTACTTTGTTTCATGTCTTCTCTTATTTCTCACTTCTGAGCTAAGAACCAGCTCAGCCCCTCGAGGAACTTGCCCAGTGTCTTATATCCACACATCGAAGTGTGGCAACTGCTTGGTGTGCAGCTGTGTCCTGAGTCTTCTGAGCAGATTTGCCTTCAGCTACCTGTGCAGCATCTAAACCATGGCAGGCAGTGTGGAAGCAGAAATCTCCCTTTTGGTGCTGTACAGCTTGAACTGAAATAGTCCAGCTCATACTTACAGCCTAGAAACAGATCCCTGTTGACTGCTAAACTGATGTTCTAGCACACAAAGCATAACCTCTCTTTCCTTTCAATCTCTCTTGACAGATGAAATCTCTGACAATGAAGACTTTCACTGCCTGTCCTGGGTTTATTGTGTTCCTGTTTACCTTGCTGCAGAGGAGCCATGGACAATGCAAAGAAGCAGCTAGAAGATCAGAGATGAATTTGAGTGTGGAGTATGATCTTCCTCACTTCATCTCGGAAACACCCATTCAGAATGTGGTTTTGTACAAGCATCACATTTATGTTGGAGCAGTCAACAAGATCTATGTCCTGAATGAAGCTCTCCAGAACATTTCCATGTACAAGACTGGCCCCGTTTTGGAGAACCCTGACTGCTTGCCGTGCCAAGACTGCAGAGAGAAAGCTAATCTATCTAACAGTGTGTGGAAGGACAATGTCAACATGGCACTGCTCGTAGAGACTTACTATGATGACCAGCTGATCAGCTGTGGCAGTGTGTCTGGAGGCATCTGCCACCGTCACCTCATCCCCCCCGAGAGCCCCGCTGCCATTGGCAGTGAGGTGCACTGCATGTTCTCCCCACGGGGGGATGGAGAGGCAGACAACTGTCCTGACTGTGTCGTTAGCACTTTAGGAACCAAAGTCTTGGTGACGGAAAAGGACAGGTTTGTCAACTTCTTTGTTGGGAATACTGTGGCATCTACGTTTCGCCCTCCCCACGTGCTGCACTCCATCTCGGTCAGGAGGTTAAAGGAAACCCAGGATGGCTTTGAGTTCCTGACAGACCAGTCCTACATAGACATCCTCCCCCAGTTCCAGGACTCCTACCCCGTGAGGTATGTCCATGCCTTTGAGCATGACCACTTTGTCTATTTCCTGGCTGTGCAGAGGGAATCTCTGGACTCGCAGGCTTTCCACACCAGAATCATCCGCTTCTGCACTCTGGACTCGGAGCTGCGCTCCTACATGGAGATGCCTCTGGAGTGCATCTTCACCGAGAAGCGCAGGAGGAGGGCTATCCGCAAGGAGGTCTTCAACATCTTGCAGGCTGCCTATGTCAGCAAGCCAGGGGCAGCTCTGGCCCACGAGATGGGCCTGGGGCTGAGCGATGACATCCTGTACGGGGTGTTTGCCCAGAGCAAGCCGGACTCTCCGGAGCCGAGCGGCAGCTCCGCCGTCTGTGCCGTCTCCATCAGGACCATCAACGAGTTCTTCAACAAGATCGTGGACAAGCAGAACATGAAGTGTCTGCAGCACTTCTATGGGAAAGAGAGCAAATACTGCTTGAACAGGGTAAGTGACAATTCCACTCTGTGTTAGATTTGGGGGGGGGGGTTCTCCTTCTCTCTTTGCCTGCTCCATTGCCAGGTCACTGTCCCCTCACTTCCAGTTACCACGTGTAAGCCCTTGATTATTCCAGAGGATTTAGCATTGCTGGTGATTGCTCTCTGTAAGGATTAATTGATGTACATTGAGGGTGAGAATCACTGAGGTCCTTATGATGTGATTCTTGGGGTGTCCAGTGTGGCACCAGGAGGTGGACTCCATGATCCTTATGGGTCCCTTCCAAGTCCAACTGTCCTGTGACTCTGTGCTAAAAAAGTCAGTGCAGCTAGGGAGAAAATGTTTTCATTTCTTTTTTTCATTATTATTTGTAAGGAATTGTTTTTGTTGAGATGCAGATAAATGGAGTGTTGAGAGAGTGATTTCTGTCACTCTTTCACTATATGAACATTCATATCCTTGTGCCCTGAGGAGGCCCTGAAAGTATCCCTCATGTTTGAGACTCTGTTAATGCTGAATCACTGCCCTGCTCAGAACAAAGAGAAATGAAAGAGCTGCTTTGGAGCATGCCCTGAAGAGCCAGGCTGGAATACACTTACTCTGCAATCAGTGTCCTGACTGAAAGAAGTGGCTGTGAATGAGGACACTGGTGCTCTTGCCTGGGAGGCTCTTCAGGTGGTTGCTGCTCTCCAAGCATCCAAAATACTAGGAGTGAAGGAAGCACAGAAGTTATTTCTTCCCTTCTAGCCACTGCCTGTGTCAGCTCTTTGGAAGGAGCTATGGAATCTGGGAGTTGGGTACTTTTAACGTGAAACATTAGAGCTCTGAGTTGTACCTGCTCATGCAGCAGAGCCTGAAATGTCCTCTCTTGGGAGCTTTCTTTTCCCAAATACAAGATGATTGGAGTTGAGAGTGGCATGCTGTCCTCTGCCAGAGGGAAAGGCCAGAGCCCTGATGAGGAGGCTCCTGAGCCAAGCCTGTGTCAGCATGCAGCAACAGCTCCCTTCATCTGGGCATGGATGGGATCTATCCTGTCCCATTGTTGGGATGGCTCAGGGCAAGGATGGGAACTGCAGCTCTTCCTCCCCCCCAGTACTCCAGAGTCCTCCTCAGCATGGCTGTCAGGGACAGGACATCAGGACAGTGTGCTGGCACATGCCCCAGTTGGAGGTGGGAGAAGAGAAGGGCTGCTGGTCACTGCCAGGGCTGGCATGTGGTGGCCTGGGGAGAAGCTTCTGTTCCAGAGCTGCTGTGGTTTCTCCTCAGTAGAGGGAATGTGCTCAGAGGTGGGATGTGATGCTGAGCATCACCACAGCAGCCTCAGCATTCAGGGGACAGCTGCTTGGGTCAGGTCCCAGGTGCTCAGTGCAGAGGAAGGCACTGCCAGCAGATGCTGATGCAGCAACCTCGACAGAACTAGCATTTTATTCCCTTTTTGGGGGCAGAAAGGCAAGTTTCAGGAACTGAAAGCAAGTTAGCAAACATTCAGCACAGCAACTTCTTCTCTTTCTTCACTGCACTATTGCTGCCCTAATTTTTCTGTTCTGATCTTAGTCTCTTTTCTTTTTCCCCAGTTCACTTTTAACAATGAATATTGTTCTTCTCTGAAAGTACTTTTTTCTTTCCTTATTCCTGGGGTATTTTATTTGTGAGTGACTGTCTTTAAAGCTTGTGGCCTTTAGCTTAGCTCATTCTGCACTTACCTATACATCTGTGATCTTTTCATAGCAAAGTATACCGTTAAAATATTGACAGAATAATTTGCCACTTTTCCCCATGCTGGGAAGTCCTTTTCAGCCTCAAAAGCTTTGCCAGAGTCTGCTGCTTTGCATATGAGAACTGAAATGTCTTACACTGCAGAGGCTTTATTAGAGCTGCCCACGTGCAAGACATGGCAGCAGAGCTCTGATTTCTGCCACATTACATTGAGAAAGGGAAAAAAGATGTTTCTGTCATTTCTTGTGGTTCCTGCAAATGGCATAAAGGCAGGCAGAACATTTATTTTTTGGTCCTGATTGTTTGCTTAGCACTGAAACACCAAGAGAGCCAAGCTTTGCCATTCCATTCCCTCTGCTCTCTTCCAGAGGACTCATGAATAGCTGTAGGTCACTTCATTCCCCAAGCTGGATCATTAAGGCTCCAATAAAATGTGTCCTGTGAGGGTTTTTCCAGGTTTAAGGTGGTCAAGGATTTGCCAAGCATCCCTGTTTTGTCTCAGGTGTGGAATACAGAGCTCCAGGGTGGCAGGGGGAGGAAGGGAAGGAGCAGCCAGGAGGAGGGAAGCAAAGCATTTCTTCTGCTTGCATCAGGAATGTTAAATCTGATCATCCTTGGGTTTGCTGGAGATAAAATAATAGTGCTAACAAAATAATTCCAAACCCCACAACTCACCTTATGCCTTTTTTACAGTATAAAACCATACAGGAAGGCCTAACCCATTTTTCCCTCCTTTTGTAAGTCACCTTCAACTGAAAAGAAAGTTTTTCTTAGACTGTGAGAGTTTGTCACAGCTTATTTTGGCCAAATTCAGAACCTGCATTCTGTCCTGGAGCCAGGATGAGCTTTCCCTTTGATGGTGAGGGAGTGAAACCACAGAGCACTGGGAGATTGAGTCACAGGCTGGGGAAAGCAGTGCAGCAGAGGCTATGGCTGTGGGACACCACTAACTCCAGCATTCAAGAGAGAAATGAGCCTTCTGAGAGGTTTGCTATCTGATCATCTACACTTAGGGTCTGATGGATGAAGGCTTGTTCATGTTGTCCAACAAAAAGCATTCCCCAAGAGAGTTGTGCCTAGTTTTGTGGGTAGTGCATCTCTCTGGTTGGACTTGGGCTGGAAGTGCATCTCTCTGGTTCTTCTCAGATTTTAAGCTTTTGTTGTTTTATTTCCAAATACTTAACTCCTCTTGATGTGGTTGACAGAATTTGGGGGGTTTTAGCCTTGTTTCCTAAAGGAATGCAGTTTATGTGGTTGTGCTGTTGGATGCCTGGCTTTCTGTTAGTTGTCCTGACTACTTCAATAGGAAGAAGTCTTTAAGGTGTGAATGCAGAGACAAATGCAGAGTGTGGTCAGGCTGTGGGGATGGATGATGTTGAAGGATAAAGATCAGAGGAGAGTGGAGCAGGTATTGCTCAGCCATAGGAAAAAGCTCTGTCAGAGCTCAGCTGGACCTGGCAAGGGCAAGCAGCCACAAGGTATGAATCCAGACATGACTGTGCTGCTCTCATGGAAAACTTGATCAGATCAAAATCAAACATTTCCAGTTGTTTTGAAATAAAATATTTATGAAGTCAGAGGCTGGGCTGACTGAAGTCAGGGCTGTGGAAAGGGAGTGCAGTTAGCTGAATGTCAGTGCAGTGGTCAGCAGTTAGGTGCAGTGGAGAGCTGGCTGCCCCTGCAGGGACAGCAGGGAGGAAGCAGGGCTGCCTGGCAATGACAAGCAAACTTGGAGCCATGGCAAAGGACAAAGGTCTCTGAGAGCTAGGTAGCTGCTGTGAAGGGTTTTGAATCCCTCTTCAGGTATTTCCTCACCCACAAGGAAGGGAAAGCTGGCTGGAGGTTTTCAGCAGAGCTGATGTGGTCACAGTTAGTCACTCTCAGCCCTGCTGTGGTACTCCTCAAAGCAGAGACAAATGCTGCTTGCTTCATTTGCAGGCACAGACCAGTAGTGTGCATCTCTGTTGGAGACTAAAAGTGATCCTCCAAGGGAGGAAGATGGGTTGAGTTGAGCCTGGACAATCTCAGCTCTGCATTTCAGTGGTCATTGCTTAGGTCAGGGTCTGATGGGCTTTCTGCATCTCTTATCTGCCAAGCAATTGCCAGCCCAATTGTCCTCTGAAACCTCACTGTGGCTCTCCATGGGAAAGCTCCTCTGGAAATGAGTCCCAAATGCAGCTCTGTAAAGATCCTGTGGGTTTGTTTCTCCAAGAGGGTAGAGTCTGGGTGAGAACCTCAAGTATTGTGCTCAGAGGAACCACAGGCAGGCTTTTGCCACCAAGCCAGTGTCCTAGAGCAAGACAAAAACTGGCCACAGCTCCTGTCAAATGAAAGGCACAGATAGCTGGAGAAAAGGGACATGGAAAGAGAAGATCACCAGAAGAAACACATGGTGCTGCTGCTTTATGGCTATCACATGCATGATAGATGAGTAAAATTGGGTTATGCCTATATTGTAATGGAAGAAAATAATTGCTGCCTTCTCTCAGGAAACCACAAAGGCTCTTATTGATCTGTCATCCTGAGGGGATGCCTAGGAATAGTTCATCAAACAAACAGAGACAAAGAACTCTTTGGAGGCCCTGGAACTGCAATATCCCACACCATTGGGGAGGTTGAAGAAATAACACATCCTTTTGGTTAGGAAGGGTTGGTGTGGCTTGTTTGGATTATCTCACAGCCTGGAGGCTTTGATATTGTTAGTGCCTGAATATTTTCCCTCAGAGTCAGGCAGCAGAATCCCTTGGATGAGTTCAGTCCTGTATCCCTCTGGAAATGCAATACCAGCATAAGGCAAGGAAATGGGGAGGTATCCAAAGTGAGGGATGAGGTACAGACTCTCCTGAGCCCCAGGAGCTGTGGAGTTTGGAGGCTGACCTGTTAGTCCCTGAGTGTTTATCAAACTGTTCTCCATCTGCTGGTGACTTGTCAGGGCTCTGTGTCCCAGTGAGGCTGCTCAGTGTGCTAGCATCCTCTTGGTGAAAGCTGGCTTTCTCTGTGAAGAAGTGGTGGCATCCCTTCAGCTACCATTCCCTGCAAAGGGCACTGCTTGATCAGCCAGACTGCCCAATAATGGCCCATTTCCAGACTTTTTAATCCAATTCTTCCACTGAAGGCAGCCTTCCCCGCTGGTGATTAGTGTGCAAGAGTCACTCTGCTGCTTTTCTCTGGAATTGCAGAGAAATCACTTCAGACAGAAAGTAATTTGTATTTGTTTTAGCAGGGACATCTGATCATTTGCTTTTTATGTCTCAAAGTCTCAGGAGGCTCTTAAAGAACTCTAAAGACTTGAACTGGACAAAGAATCATTTTCTTTTCCTATGTAACCTTGAAAATCTTTACAATGGCCCAAGAAGAGATGTCCAAAGTGTAGAAGAGAACATTGAGGACACTCACTAGAGATGGGCAATATTCAGACCTAAAGCTGTTTTGCTGGCTCCTTTGGCCCAGCTCAGGTTCCTGTGTAGCCTGCTGATGGCTGCTGTGCAGCAGGACTCTCTCAGCCCCTCCTGAAAGATCTGCTTGGCTTCCTTCTTAAGCAAGTGCATGTTGCAGAGAAAGAGACAAGCTGATGCATGCAGATCTGAGCCCTGGCCTGATCCCACCTGGCTTGGGTAGCTAGTGGAGACATCTGAGCAAGCAGGGAGCTTCCCTCAGCTTCTGCTGCCAAAGGATGGAGAGAGCAGAGCTGTGCCTTCAGCTCGCTCAGCACCATCCTGAGCTCAGGCCTTTGCCTGCTTGCTGTGCCTCAGAGCCAGCCTTGGCTGTCTGCCTCGAGCAGCAGCAGGGATTAGCAGCCAGGAGATGTGTGCTGTGCCTTGGACCTCCGAGGAGGCATGTGGCTTGCTGAGCTCAGGCAGCGTTTGCGTCAGACTGGAATTACTCCTCACTTCCCAAAGCACAAGGAAAACCAGAGGCCAATCCCACAGTAAATACATTAACAGAATGAAAGTGCTGCTAAGGAGGAAGGTTTGTGGCTTAAGTGGCTCAGAAAGCAGCTGTAGGGTGAGAACAGTGACATTTCAGAGGAGGAGTGATCTTGGAGGGGATCATGATGAGAGCTTTGTTTTCTTAAGGCAGATGTTGCTCTGCTTTTATCCACAGCTTCTGGAAATTGGGGCAAATTGCTGGATTTTCTGGACTCCTTTCTCTCCCACACATCTGATGCACCACTGTTTTGGCTAGGCATGCAGTTGTTGTGCAATGTTCTCTTGGAATAAGAGTCTCCAGACTCAGTATTAGCTTGGGATAACTGGTCTCCTTGGCATTGACAGCCTTTTGATTTCATCACAGCTTCCATGGAAAGGAGGACTTGTGTGGAAAAGGCACCTGATGTACACTGACAATGTCCATCAGAGCTGCTTTTAGCAACACAGCATCTCCAGTGCATTGTTTGATTCCTCCAGAATGTGTAATTAGTCAACACCTGTCCTCTGATAATCTGTACACTCAGTTAAATGGTAAATTAATATCAGGGAAATCAGCAAAAGACAAAGATGCCTTAGGTCCTTCTGATCTGCTGAATCAATAGGACTTACTTAGTGCTAATGCACTAACCAGATTAGGAGAACTAATGCAGCACTGCTCAATGACAAAAGCAAATCACTCTTTGAGTGATCCTGACAATAGAACATGCAATCATCTTAATTTGTATTAACTAATTACATTTCACATGGATGTCTTATTGCCTGTTACCTTAAGTGGTGCATCAGGCCTGTGAGTTCCTGCCTTCCTCTCATTTTGGCACTGAAGGAGATCAAAGCAACAAGTCTCCAGAGTTACTGAGGTGATGCTTGGTCAAATTCTACATCTGTGGTATTCTTTAGGGAAGAAAGATCTCTAGGGGCCATAAAAATCTGTGTCCACTGACTTCAGGGAGTTGTAGATCAAGTCCTTGAGGTTGGGAGTATTTCATCTTTCAGTAATTCCCTCTGGTTTCTTTGTTCTGTTGCAACAAGCAGTGTTGTGAAGGGTTCTTTCCTCTACCTGGGGGCCATCTCCAGCCAGTAGTGGACACTTCATGGCTTGGATTGCTTGCTTGTTTCCACACCTAGCCCAGCTTCTCAAAGCCCTGGCTGTGAATCACCCACACCCACTTAGGCACCTCTTGCCCTCCAGGAGCAGTGATCTAGCCCAGTCCCAGCTCTTAGCCACTCTCTCATCCTCCAGTTCCATAGCTGTCTGATGTGTCACTGGAGCTTGGCACAACACCCTGAGTGCATCATCTGACAGCAGTTAGTTTTCCACACTGGCAGCCAAAGGGATGCTGATGGGATACGGAGAGGGAGGGAGGGGAAGAGTCAGGCTTCAAAGAGTTAATGTAAAGCAGCTTCTTTGCCCAAGTGTTCAGTGTTATCAGTCTTCCTTTTGGTTTCCTAAGTAGCCTTTGAATCTCTGCATTTCTCCTCCAAGATCAAAGCTTTGCTGTTTCTTCAGCAGCTAACCTCCTGCTGTGGTCAGTCCATGGTCAGGTCATGGAAGAGAGTCATCTGTGGAACAAGCTGCAGGTTCCTGGGCACAGAGCCCAAATGAGCACACCTCTGAGGAAGGCTGAGCTGAGCCTGGGCAGGCTAGGGAAGGTGTCAGGGCAAGCAGGGAGATCTGGCCTAAAGAGAGCTTGAGCAGAGTTTCATGAGGTGTGCCAGGATGTTCAAATGGTGTTGAGGTGACCACTCAGGAGGAAGGGCACAGAAACCTCTCTTCCTCTTTAAGGTGGGCACAGAAACCTCTCTGTTTCCAGGATTCACTAGAGCTAAACTAGCAAAAATGTCTTGCTTCATTGCTTGATCTCTCATAACACTTTGAAGGGAAAAACATCTGAATCTAGAAACACAAGAGAATGACATTTTCCTCCTCTATATTCTTGAAGGACAGGATCCAGATCTGTTGGATTCAGAGGAAAGACTCTGAGTGTCTTTAAAGGTTTAATTCAAGCTTTTTAAAACATTTTGGTACCAATGAATCAATAAGAAAATAAGGAAAAATGAAGCTCTCTATTGATTTCCAAAGGGGAAGCACCACCAGATCCTCTCTACTCTCCCTGCATCTTTATTCATGGAGTGTGTCACAGTGGAGAGATGCTGGATGCCTTCCACATTTAAACTGGTTAGAGATCCTTTTGGGGCTTCCCAGTTATTATCTGTGCAATCTCACCAAAGCAGATGATGTAGTGTCAATAGTAATGGAATTATCAGTTAATAGATTACTATTGAATTGTCAGGACAGCAAGTTCTATTGTTCTCAAGAGAGAACTCCAAGTGTATTGTGCAGGAATTCTTTCCAGTGGAAATTAAAACCATGTAATCTCTATTCCCAGATTGAAAGAGAAAATCCTGCAAAGGCAGCAAGTATTGCAGCACACTCAAGACACACAGAGATTGGACAAGCCAGTGCCTGAGCTGTGGATGATCAATACAATAGCCTAAGGAATTATTAAAAGCTGACTTCCCCATGGTTTCACTGAAATACACAATCGGAAACAGATCTTTCCTGGCTTATCTCCCTTTTCTCTTTCTCCATCTTTTTCTCCCCTTTTCTGCCTTATCACTGAAAGAAAGGTGGTGGAAAGAGAAGGGGAGGATGCTGGAAAATGTTGTGTTAATGGAGAAGAAAAAAAAAAAGAAAAATGTAAGATTTTTAAAGAATCCAATTTAGGCATCACTGTTTTGCAAGGAGGGCATGGGGCAGGGTCACAGAGTGCAAGAGGAGCACTGGGGAAGTCACCAAGAGATGGAGAACCTGGCTAGATCTGCTTAGACAGCTGCTTAGATACAGACCTGATGTCTTATCTCAACAGGCAGGACATAAAAGAAGAGAAGTTAAAAGAGTCATTTCCATAGCCTTAAGAAGTCATTGCCTTCCTGCTGCAGCAAGGAGGTTTGAAGCATTTGCAGATCCTTTTGGTCAGGTCATGATCATCATCACCATGGCCAGGCTTGGTGAACACAGCTCCAGGGAGGGCTCCATCCANCTAGAAACACTGAGCTTTGGACTTTTCTGCAAGTGTTTATTTCTCCAGACTCTTGGATAGAGTTTTCCCAAAGCACTCTATGCCTTTGCTAGCCTATTGTCTATCTCTCTGTTAATCTTACCATCCGAGGAGATGAGGCTGCCTAGGGAATTAAACTGCTGGACTGATTTAAGCTCTGAATCGCCAATGATTATATGAGGATGGTGAGAAACTTCTTGAGGTGCAGGTTGTTTTCTTTAAACTAACTTCCAGCCCAAAAAGTTTGTTCAGGTGCATTTGTGCTAAATGACCTTGCTGGGACAGAGCTCTGTTCCTCCTGCCTGAGGCAGAGCTCACCTGCACTTCCTTTCCCCACAGGCCTTCTCCAGGAATGCTTCCTACTGCAGAGCCCAGGAGCAGGAGTATCGCCTGGAGGTGACCACTCCTCTGCAGAGGGTGGACTTGTTCATGGGCCAGTTCAACAGGGTCCTGCTGACCTCCATCTCTGTCTTCACCAAAGGGAACCTCACCATTGCCAACCTGGGCACTTCAGAGGGTCGCTTCATGCAGGTAAGTGTTGCTCTGACACTTTCCCAAGGGCACCAAACCCTCCTGAGGGCCAGCAGGCTGAGAAGGGAGGAGGAATTTCACCCCACTTTAACAGGCCCTTGGAAAATCAAAATTGCTGAGTCAAAGAGAGCTTCTGGAATGTAAAGGATGTGCTTAGTAGAGCCTTCAGCATCTGAAGTGTTTCCATGGGCTTTGTGGTTTGGAGCAGTGGTTCTGAAGCAGATCCTACCATCAGCTCTGCTTGGTCCAGCTGGCTCAGCTCACACAGCAGGTTTGTTCCATACAAAGTAGATTTCTTCCAGAGGCAGTGGTTCTGAGGCAGATCCTACCATCAGCTCTGCTTGGTCCAGCTGGCTCAGCTCACACAGCAGGTTTGTTCCATACAAAGTAGATTTCTTCCAAAGGAAACTCAACTCAGCTCTGTCTTGGATGCACATCAACTCAGCTCTGTCTTGGATGCACATCAAGTATGCTCCAATCCCAGAAAGGTCTAAAGTAGTGAGCGATTCTTCAAAGAGCTTCAGATACACACTTCCTGTGGTCATTTGGTCTGGAGGATCAGATTGAACCTAGTTCAAGGTAAAATGCCAAGATGCCTTCTACTGGAGCCTCAGATTAGTTGTTTCTGTCTGCTGATGCACTCCTCTGGCAGCAGATCACTTGCTGCTGAGCCCATAGCCCGTGACTCACAGCTGTACAATGGAGATTAGCTCCTCCTCCACCTACTTGCAAGCATCTCTGAGTGCAGCTCAGATTTTTGGGCTCTTGCTCATTGCCATCTCACTCTTCTTTTGGACAGCAATCCTTCCTGTCCTAAGGCAGGGTTTCCATGCTGTGTGGTACATCACCCTCCTGAGAAGCCTGTCTGCCTCCACTGAGGACATAACCCATCTAGGCAAGGAGGGGAGGAGGTCAAAGTGATTGACCACAAAGGATAAATGGAGAAAATACTGTTGGTTTTTTTCCCCTCTAAAAGCCAGGAATTTAATAAGATGTTCCATGACAGCTCTGCCAGCTTTACCTGAACTTCCCATGATGTAGCTGGAAGCAGCAGTTTGTCTTCAGCACAGGGAAGGCTAAGAGCCCAGGACCACGCTCCATTCTGCTCAGAGCTGCTGGTAGTTCCCCAAAGAGTGAAGAGAAGCAATTTGTTTAACCTTTCTGAAACCATTTCCTTATCTACACAGTCCAGTTAATAACAACTAGTGCCTTACTCACAGCATTTCTTCTGGGCTGTCACAAAGCTTTTAGGGGAGGCTTGGTGGAAAGGGCAAGGCAGCAGCATTCTGTAAAGGATTCATTCCAACCCTGCACCACACACACTTCATTCAGACCTTTGGCCAGCTCAGGGAACAATGACAATCCTTGCAGAGTCCATTTCCCATGCCAGGTTGAAGCTGCTGATCCACAGGAAGGCTTTTGTGTGAGCTGCACCTTGCCATCAGCAGCAAGGTTCTCCTCCTTGAATGAGATTGGCTTGGGCTGCAAGGGCAAGTCAGCCTTGGGCTCATTTTGTAGTGAGCAGGAGCTCTTTCTCTGAGGCTGTGGTGCAACCAGCAAGGAGAATAAGCATGCTGCACACCTTTAGTGATGCTAGCTCCAAAGAGAAAGGTTTGTCTTTCTTTTGCCTTTAAATGATCTTGGAAGGGATGTGAGGTCCATAGGGTAGAGCAGGCACAGCTTTGTGCCAGATTTGATGCTCACATATTACATCTTGATTTCCCACTAATAGTTCTCTAGGAAGTGCTTTCAAACCTCCTCATCAGCAAATGCCCAACTGAAGCAGCTTGGCAGTGTTTCTGTGGAAATACAGCTATTAACTGCAGTGAGATGGGGAATCATTAAAAATTGGGCTATTAAATGATGGCTTAACCCTAAAATGGGTTCAAAACAAATCAGGACCACCTAATGACTTCATTTATCCAAAAGATATCCCCTAAAGCACTTCCTCAGGTTCACTAGCAAAGGAATGTGATGATCTTTTTGGTTTCATTCACAAAACATATTGCAGAGGATCCTCAGTTTTTCTCTCTCCACACACACCTCACTTTGCACAGTCATCCACACTTATATTTTTAGCTCTTTCTACATGCAAATATGGAATTTTCCTGTGGAACTTGTCCCTGTTGAGAGTTGATTACATCCCTTCAGAGCTAGGCATGCCTTCAGAGAAAACTAGCTGCAAAGTTGTACCTCTCAGGAAGGGAGCCAGGTTTAGAAGTGGTGATGCTCTAGGAAGGTCTGGCAGAAATATTTTCATGCCAACAACTTAAGAGCAAAAAAAAAACATCTATGGGTTTCTAAAATTAGGAGATCAGCTCAGTCCTTCCAGTGAATCCTTGTGTCCTCTTTGGAATACCAATCCTTGCCACGTTGAGGCAGTTTAGTTGGTGCTAGCAATGTCAGCACCAGCAGTCAGCCAGGAGGTGAAAAGCAGGAGTAGGACAGGAGCTGAAGTGCCCACATCTGGAACAGCTTGGGGCAAGTTTCAGTCACTCTGTTAATTCAGGGTTGCCTTTAATTATTAGGAAACATGTTGATAGAACCCTGGAATCATTCTGGTTGGAAAAGACCTCTGAGATCATCCAGCCCAACCATAGAGAGATGTCACAAGGAATAGCTTCTGCCTTTACAAGTGATCCCCTGAAGCTGATGGCATTACTCTCAGACCTGGCCTAACTCAGAAGAGAGCCTGTATTTTGCTTATTTAAACAAAAAAGGTCCCCTGAGGAGCCAATACTCTCCAGGATGCAGAAGCAGGTATGCTTTCCCAAGCAAAGAGCAGTCACCTGTTGTTTCTGCTCATACTGTTAATTTGATTCAGTAGAATTATTCGCTGGCACAGCTCTGGGAAGCACTCATCCTGGAAAAGGAACACAGCTTCCTCCACTAAATGTTTATTTCTTGTCAGCCAACATCTAAAATAAAATGGGTCTGGATGGTGCAGAGAGAGAAGATTCATGAGTTCTCTTAAGGAGGATAACTGGGGCCAGGAGGTGAATTCCTCAGCTCTCCTGGAGAGTAATTGCAGCTCATTGACAGCCCTGAGCCTGGTTTTGGCTGCATCCGAGATGTTCAGTCTGGCTTTGGCCAGGAAGAGATTGGAGCTTGCAGTTTACCCAATCTTGTGGAGTTTCTGTTACAAAACAGAGCAATAATCCTTTTTCCAAGACAGCTGACAGGCATGAGATGGGAAAGAAAAATGGTTTGACTTCCTTCCTCAGCTGGGGCCTGACAACAAGCCTGGCCTGGGCTCTGCAACTCCTGGCTCTTTTTTTCTGTGGAGAAGTTGCAGCTGCTTTTGGCCTTTCTTCTTGAGCTTGTGTGCAGAGTGTGACTGGGAACAGAGGCTGAGAGTCCAGCTGTTGGGTGCAGAGTGAATCAGGTATGTCACAGTGGTTAGTGGATTAGAGAGCAGCAGCCAGTCCCACTGCTCCAGCTCAGCTGGCAGCTGGGCTCAGGCAGCCTTGCTCTGCCCAGGCCAAAGAAGATACACTCAAAATAGGACTTAACCAGGGGAAAAGACACTTTCAGGACCAGCCAGTGTCTGGGGAATCATAGAAATGATAAGTCATATCACACAGAAGTGATGGCCTGTCAGAAAGAAACCCAAAACAGTGATAGAGTAACATCTATTTTTGCTCAGTTCCAAAGTGATGATGATATTATTGTTGTTGTTGTTGTTGTTATTTTCTGCCTGGTTAACAGTGAGAGGATGAGAGGAAATGGCCTCAAGTTGCAGCAGGGGAGGTTTAGATCGGATGTCAGGAGGAATTTCTTCCCTGCAAGGGTTGTTGAGTCTTGGCTTAGGCTGCCCAGGTTGGTGCTGGAGTCACCAGCCCTGGAGGGGGTTAAGAAATGTTTGGATGCTCTCCTTATGGACATGGTTTGGTGGCATGGGAGTGCTAGGGATGGTTGGACTGGATGAACTTAGAGGTCTCTTCCTTTCAGGGAGTTGGAGAGAGTGAGAAGGTCTCCCCTGAGTCTCCTCTTCTGCAGACTCAGTGCCCTCAGCTGCTCCTCAGCACACTTGTGCTCCAGACCCTTCCCCAGCTTCCTTGCCCTTCTCTGGACATGCTCCAGCAGCTCAGTGTTGTCCCTGCTGGCCACACTAGTCCTGCTCCAAGCTGCTGTGCCTTCTCCTCTTCGCAGGGCAGCAGGACATCCATCCTGGTGCTCCTGGAGGTAGGGAAAGGCTCTTGCCATGGCTGTGCATCCACCCTGAGATGCAGTCAGCTACATGTTGGCCCAATCTAGGTGGACAGGAGCCAGCTCTAGGGAAGAAGCCAAGTGCTAGCAAAACATGGTCAGGCACTGTCATGTCTGAAGAGATTGTGGACTGATAAAGGCTTGGGGCACAGGAACCAAAGCCTGATGGCACAGATAGGCCTTGGAGCAAAGCACAGCACATAAGAGGCCACTCACCCTCCTCAGGGCCTCTCTGCACTTGTTAGACACAAAGCAATGCAGAATCACAAGCCTTCTTCTAGGACCCTTGATATCCCAGGGTTTTTAACCAGGATTTTAGCTAAGGAAGGGTGTGTGGAGTTAAAGGTTCAAGGAGCAGAGTTTATCTCTGCAAGGAGCTGTGATGGATAAGGTAGAGCTATGGACACACTGTGATACCTCTGCCACTGCCCTCCTTACCCTGGCACTCCAGACATTCCCTGAGCTGGAGCTTGCAGCCATAGCTAGCATTTAGTAGCCCTTTATGGACTCCACACATCAGTGGTTTGGGAGATGTTCACAGGCTGATCCCAAACCTGTTGACTTTCAGATCCAAGAACACCTGACAGTCACACTCCTTTCCCAGGAACACTTCTAATGAAAAACAACCACCAACAGCACCAAACTTGAACACACATCTCATTTCCCTGGAAAAGAGAGAAATTAGCCTGTCTCAGAGCTGCTTTCATGGATTCCATGCCAGGGAACATCATGCATGCTACAGAAATTAGTATAGACAAAAATAATCACATCTGCTTTTGATTTGGAAGTGCAGGCAAGGCTCAGGGAAATTTGTCCCAGAGTTCAGCAAGAAGAGAGAGCCAAGCCCTCAGCTCTGCTCTTGCACACAGCAAAGTGGCAAAGGAGCTCAGCACTCCAGGCTCAAAGCCATGGTGCTCCTCAGCTGCATGAGGTGACAAGCACAGGAGCACAGAGCTTGGCATCTTGCAGCATGCTCGTGCAAATCCAGCTTATACCATAGTGAACTGGAAGCTCCTTGCACCTTTGGACTCATCAGGCTCCTTCTGATCTAGTTGCTGTTGTGTCTCTAGGTGAGTGTAGTCCTGGATGAATCCCAGCAGGGCAGCTGGGAGCACGTGTGAGGTCAAGGGATAGGTGAGCATGGAGTGTAAAGCTTCCAGAGTGATGGGATGCCCATGGAGTTGTGGCCAAGGTTGTCCTCAGTGCTCTCCTGCCCCTGTGGTGCAGCTGCTCAGCTCTGGGCAGCCTGAGCCCCTAAATGCAAACTGTGCCTTTGCAGGGATGTGAACTGCTGCAATCCTTCCCACTTGGATCATTTCAAAACCAATGCACAGACTTGAGAAGTAACCTTCTCCTCTCTGTAGCACAGCTCCATCATAGCACTTCTTTCTGTGGTAAAGAATCTTGATGCTCCCAGGGAAACAAAAACACTGCATAAATGCAAAATCTAGCTAGTCAAATGAAAATTAACACCTGGTGCCAAATAACTGCCTTGAGAGCACACATGGTTTAATCTTCAGTTTGAGCAGTAAAGCTTATACTCTTGAGGGGAGCTCCGTGCTCCTCTGCATGGATTAGGATGATATACAGCACTCACAAGGCTAGCCCAGGCTCTTGCACAGGACAGTTAACCCTCAGCCTGGCTCTGCTGGGTAATGTCCTACACCTGCCAGGCATTGGGGGTGGAAACAACCACATGATACTTGGCTGGGATTGCTGTTAGAAGGCTTCTCATTTTTGCAGAGGGATTTCAGCATGCAGGCAGTGACACTGATAACTGAACCCTGCAAGAGGGAGCAGCACAATGATGTTTCAAAGGAGCTGCTGCTTGCTGGTTCTCAACTCTTTATTTGCCATATTATGCATAAATGGCCCTGGAGTTAAGTCTTCTTATTTAATATTGATGCTACTGCAATGGAAGAACAGCTAGATGAATTAATGTTCATGGACCTAGGTGATCATTGATGTGTTAATGTATTAATTCATTAACTGTTGGCTGTTCTCTTCATGCGAGTACCTTGAGCTCTTCTGACAGAGCCCTAGTTGTTTGTTTGGCTCTTCAACAGAGAGCTGTAATGTTGTGTTTGCTCCCAGAAGGATCTCTGGGGTTGTAGTTGCTGCTGAGGACCATGATTGGCAGAAGGGTTGTTTGTAAGGACACCAGGAGAGCATCCTGGCTTGAAGGAAGGGTGCAGCTAGCCCAGTGCTTGGTCTCCAGCAGTGAGGAGTGTGTGCTTCAAGTCTCCAGCTGCCTTCCATCAATCTGGATGTGTTCTGCTGTTTTCTCTCATCCTTTTCTAGTAATAGCTAGGTTTTTATTGGGTTTTTTGGCTGCCACTGAGCAGTTAGATGATGTTTCCATGGAACTATCTATCACATAGTGCTTTAAATCCATCTTCTCTCTTGTGTTTCACCTGCTATTTTATTGCCTTGACATGCTGTCTGCTAAAAGCCTTCTGCCATCCTTCATAGTCTGCCCTTGTCACCTTCAGGTCATCAGAAAACTTTGTCACTGGACTACTCAACCACTTCTCCAGCTCCTTGATGGGTTTGTTGGCCAGACCCCTTGCAGAAGGGCTGACCTTTTACTGCCAGGCTCTCTTTGATCTCTTGTAGTCAGTTATTTATCTGGGCAAGGCTTGAGTGTGGGCACATAGCCTTAGGGCCTGGAGGAATACTTGCTTATTAAATTAATTGCTAAAGAGGTAAAAGAAAAAATACAACATCCACCCCAAAATCAAACAAACCAGAAACAACAACAAAAAAATCTCATGGCTTTAAGCACTTCATGGTCTCTGTAAGGAGAAGTCCTCCTGCAGCACTGACCCATGCCCATGGCAGAAGCAGCCCCTGGATGCTGCTGTGTCCATGGTAGATGAAAGCCACACTGTGCACATACCAGCCCAGCCCCAAGCTATAAAAATCAGATTTCTAAGATCACTGGAGTCTTCTTGCTGCTGTAGAAGCTCTCTTCAGATTGCCTTTTTCTCCAGGGTTATGTTGGCTAAGGTCAAGATAGAAGCTGAAGGGCTGGGCTGATGCATGCAGGAACACATAGACCCAGAAGAGCATTTTTGCACCTATTATCTGATCCAGCAGCACCATGGGCTGTTAGATGAGTTCTGAGCACACTCCCAGCTTCTCTTCCATAGCCCCAAGGGAGCTGTTGGAGCTGTTTGCATGTGCTGAGGTCCCAGCCTGCTCCCTGGGCTTTGGGCAGATGACCTGGCCATCAGCAACAGAGAGCTCAGTCAGCACTGAAAGCAGCCAGCTTCTGGAGGTGGGATCCAGAGCCTCCTGTGCTGCTCTGAGATGTGCTGAAAGGGTTAAGAGTGTGGCTCAATCAGAAGGAATGCTTGGCAAGAAGAGGAAGGCTGGATTAATGATAGAGCAGGATTCTTAGCATTTTCTAGCAGTGGGTATTCGAGATGAGACACGGCTAATGATCAACTCCAAAGGTATTTGCAGCTGTGGTGCTACCTCTCCCCATCATGCCAACATCCATCAAGGGCTTTTCATGCAGCTTTGCAGCCCATTCTCATTCTCATTGTTCTGAATAGAAAAAGAGAGCTGATGTCCTCATGCACTGAGCCAGAGGCCATACTTCTCTGTCACCCAAAATGATCAGACCCTATTGATTTCCAAAAGCTGCACTCTCTCTGCTGTGAAACAAACCCAGAGCAAAGTCTTTAACACAGCCAGTTTTGTTTTAAGGGGGAAAAACAAACCAAAAAAGTCCCAAACTGTAAATAGCTCTGGGATCTGAAGCACTTAGCACCATTGGGACTGGTTGAACTTAGAGGTCTCTTCCAACCTGAGTGATTCTGTGAATAAACCACTGCTCTGTGTTGTTTTAAGTGTTGAATTCCAGCAGAGCAGCAGCTGTAATTAGAGCATCTCTCCAGCTTTGGAGTCAGCCATCTTGCTGAAAGGCCTTGGCAGGGGAAGGCCAGTGAAATCGTGTAAGTCAATGTCCTAGCTGTTCTGATGCTGCCTTCAGAGGCAGAAGAAAAGCTTCATTATGGGGGAAAAAAATTAAACATCTGATCCACCATTATTTTCCAGGATGGCTTCCATCTTGCTAAATAATGAAGCCCATTGAACCTCCACTTCTCAGTAAAAAATGTTCATTAGCTGGATTCCTTCAGCAAAGTCCACGTGGTGCAGCTTTGGGGAGAGGAACGTGATCTCCCCTCCTGTAAACAATCCTCTGCCTTTGTTGCCTGATGTTATCAGGTTTGGGAGCACATCCTTGGGGATCCCAGCCCCAAGGCTATAAAACCTCACTATCAAATATCCCACCCCAAGCTGCAGATGCTTTCTGCCTCTCCTTAACAGCCATGACTCATCCCTGTAAAGTCAGCAGAGTTGCAGTAGTAAAGCTGAGCGTGTGTGTGCAGGGAGAGCCACACATTCTCAGAGGTGCTTAGGTAACTCAAGATGCAGAGAGATGACTGGGGGGGGGAATTTCATACTGCTGTGACTAATCTGCCTAAGAGCTCCTAAAATCAAGAGAGAGGGAGGCTTTCTGCCAAGGGGCTTCAGGACAACTACATCAGGCTCCTGTTTTGGAGCATCTATCTCCCACAGAATGCTCCAGCTCTCCCTGTCATTCCAGAGGAGCTCTGACCTGGACACCAGGCTGCCACCTCGATCAGCAGGAGTCATGGAATGGCCTGAGTTGGAAGGGAACCACCGGGATTATTGAGTCCAACTCCTGTCTATGCACAGGACAACCCCCAAAAATTACACCCAGTACTTCTGGGCTTCTGTCAGGTTTGCTGCTGGATTCCATCTCCTGTGCCTGTGGCTCTGTTGTGCTGCTCACAACACTGCCCTGCACTCGGATGGCCTCAGGTGCATCAAACCCAGATATTGACACAGCCTAAAGTTTACTCTGAGTGACAATAAATGGACATAGCTTTGGCTTTCCAAGGTCTGGAGTTTTAGGATTCATTGAAATAGACATTGCAGCTATAATTCTTCTTTATTCAGTGTTCTGGGCTGGCTCAGTGACCCATCTTCATTGTTCACTGTTGAGTTCAAAGCACCTGGAACTAAAGGACTGGAAACCATGCAGTGCCTCCTTATTTTAATAAACATGAGGTATTTGGAGGATCCTCCAAGAGCCATGATTTTGCTGTGTTTAAATAAAGCAGATTTCATAGCTCCTTAATCAGATCATGATGGAATATTATGCAAAACATTATGCAATGTAATGCAAAGTAATGACTGCTAGCAGAGCAGTGGCAGGGAGGTGAGGCTGCTGGGCCTTGCTGGCACTGCTCATCCCCCATTTCTATCTCTCCTGGTGTCATTGTGCCTGCTCATCCCCCATTTCTCCCTTTCCTGGTGTCACTGTGCCTGCTGATCCCACATTTCTCCCTTTCCTGGTGTCACTGTGCCTGCTGATCCCCCATTTCTCTCTCTCTTGATGTCACTGTGCCTGCTGATCCCCTATTTCTCTCCCTTGGTGTCCCTGTGCCTGCTGATCCCCCATTTCTCCCTTTCCTGGTGTCCCTGTGCCTGCTGATCCCCCATTTCTCTCTCTCAGATAGTGCTTTCCCGTTCGGAACGCACAGCTCCACACGTCAGCTTCCAGCTGGACTCCCACGCTGTGTCTCCCCAGGTGGTTGTTGAGGATTCCTCGGCAGATGATGGCTATACCCTGGTGGTGACTGGCAACAAGGTGAGTGCTTCATCCTCTAATCCTGCTGTGCACTGCCTTGGGAGCAGCAGGAGCACTTCACATTGCTGCTCTGCATCCTCCCAGCCTTGCCATTCCCTTGGGAAAACAACATGGAGAAGGCAAGTCTCCTCTGAGATTTTTCCCCCCCTACTAAACAAACCATCAGCCCAATATTGAGAAATGCTTACATCATGTCAGAGCTGTGACACAGGCCAACCAAAGCCAGGAAACACAACTTTTAAGGCTGAAGCCCAGTGCTTCATTCAAGTGCTTGCTAAGAAAAAAACCCCACACAATGGCTCAAGAGAAGAATAGTGCTCAGTTTCCTGCCTTTTGTTCATGTGTCTCATAACTTGATGACTTTTTCAGGAGGGAGAGTGTGTTGCAAGAGTTACATGGGTGTGATTAAAGCTGGGAGTCAGTCTTCATGCTTTAGTGTAGGCTAGAAAGGGTTAATAAAGGGTGAAGAGCTGTCATAAATACACTGCTGTCATCAGCAGGCATGCCTTGTGGAATGGGTTTCAAACATCAGCAGATAATATTACAGATAATCCTGAACTGTAATCATAAGCAATAATTTGACCCCTGGAGTTGTATAAGAATTTCTAGAGATCCATCAGCCCTTTTTGTAGCTGCTTTTTAATCATTTATTAGGGTAATCTTCAAGATAAATATCCAAAATATGTTTATGGCAGGTACTGAAGTGTAAAGAAGTCTGGTGTGCTTATATAGTAACAGAATTATGTATTAACTTTAATATTTTGACTAAAAATAACTTTTAGCTAGCCTGATACTTTCAATACTATCCATTTAAATTCACATTGTAGGTGTAGGCTGGGTTTGTTGAGCACAGGTATTAAGCCCCAAGTGCTTGGCCAGTCCCAGGTATGCATAGAGCAATGCCAAAGTTGAGATCTTTGACAGCTGTGTGGACCAAAACCTTCAGAGATAGGTTGTTTTTCCCCCAAAGTGGTGCAGGACTGGGAAGGAGCATGCTGCTGCTTGCTTTTTCCATCAACAAAACCACCCCAGCACTCTGTCTGTAAACAGGAGATGCTGGTGGTATCTATAGAGCATTAGGGATTCCTCCAGAGTGAGGTTCAAATCCTGTCACTTCAATGACAGGCCTGTTTGCAAAGGCCTGCAGGGAAAGGACAAGGGGCAATGGGTTTAAATTGGAGAGGAGTTGATTTAGACTTGATACTAGGAAAAAGTTGCTCCCCACGAGGGTGGTGGAACACTGGCCCAGGTTGCCCAGGGAGGTGGTTGAGTTGCCATCCCTGGAGGCATTGCAGGTGAGGCTTGCCAGGGCTCTGGGCAAGCTGCTCTAGTTGGGGATGTCCCTGGCCACTGCAGGGGGGTTGGACTAGATGAGCTCCAGAGCTCCCTTCCAACCCTAACCAGTCTAGGATTCGATGATAATGATTTCTAAGCTGCTGTCATTGCTGAGGGAGGGAGAAGAGGAGCTGTGGCTTGCCCCGCACCTTGCATGGATGGAGACTCTGTCCCTGGGGTGGCTCTCACAGGCTCTGTGTGCTCTGCCTTTCCCCCCACAGATGACGAGGATCCCCCTGAGTGGCCCAGGCTGCCAGCACTTCAGCTCGTGCAGCCAGTGCCTGCTGGCCCCCAGCTTCATGGGCTGTGGCTGGTGCCAGCAGCGCTGCCTGCGCTCCTCCGAGTGCCACAGCTCCTGGACCCAGCAGAGCTGCCTGCCCAGGCTGCACCAGGTAACATCATGCCTTTGGGCTGGGGAGCTCTGGGGAAAACAGCCCTGGGGAAAAGGATCTAGGAGTGCTGGTGGCTAGGAGGATGCCCATGAGGCAGCAATGTGCCCTTGTGGCCAAGAGGCCAATGGCATCCTAGGATGCATGAAGAGGAGCGTGGCCAGCAGAGCCAGAGAGGTTCTTCTCCCCTCTCCTGTGCCCTGGGGAGGCCTCCCCTGGAATGCTGTGTCCAGTTGTGGGCCCCTCAGCTCCAGAAGGATAGGGAGCTGCTGGAGAGAGTCCAGCCCAGGGCCAGCAAGATCCTGAAAGGAGTGGAGCATGTGCCCTAGGAGGACAGGCTGAGAGAGCTGGGTCTCTTCAGCCTGGACAAGAGGAGACTGAGAGGAGACCTCAGCAATGCTTAGAAATATGTTAAGGGTGAGTGTGAGGAGGAGAGAGCCAGGCTCTGCTCCATGGCATCCAATGGTAGGACAAGAGGGAATGGGAGCAAGTTGGAGCACAGGAGGTTTAGTATTAAGCTGAGGAGAAACTTGCTTGCAGTTCAGGTGCCAGAGCACTGGCCCAGGCTGCCCAGGAGCCTGTGGAGTCTCCTTGTGTGGAGCCATTGCAGAGCTGCCTGGACACATTGCTGTGTGAGCTGGTCTAGGTGCTCCTGCTCTGGCAGGGGGGTTGCACTAGATGATCTTTCTAGGGCCCTGCCAACCCCTGACATTCTGGGATACTGTGATGCACTCTGCACAGCTCTGCTCTTTCTTTCTGTGCAGTGATGATCCAGGAGGTGTCTGCTCTCCTCAGCCTCTGGGGCTGTAAAGCCTCTGGCTGGCTCAGCTGCTTGCAGTGGGAAGGTCTGGCTGATCATCAGTGGATATTAGGAACAAAACCTTGGATATTAGGAGCGTGTTCACCTTTCAGACACAAAATTTAGGACTGACACAGGCAAAGTTCACTGAACAAACCCCAATGTTATAGGAATCAAAGTGGCTGGAAAGGGAGGTGGGAGGGTGGTGGCCTTGTCCTCTGCTGCTCTTTACCTTTGGGCAAAGGAGATGCGCAGGGAAACTGCTGATGCAGGATGTGAAATGTGTATTTTCCCTTTCCACAAGGACACATTCATTTCCAAAGGGCTGTCTCAGATGATCAAATAGTCCTTTTTGTCCTCAGTTTGGATAAGGCTATGAATCACCAATTCAAAGGGCTACACTGAGAATTGGTCCTGATAACTTTTGATGTACCTTTGCAGGTCCACGCTGCTCACCTCCCCTGCACAGCTGCTTTTGTCTTTCCTAGAGCTCAAGCACAAGCAACATCCTTTAATGTTGGGGTTTCTTTCTTGGCAAAACTTTCTGGCAGTGGCTCTCTGTTCCCATGCCTCCAAAAAGGTTTTTTTAACTCTCTGAACTGCTTGTTTGCTGATTCTGAAGGCCCTGAGCTCATAATGTCAATTTTGGCTGCATGCACTCAGCAGTTTTAAGAGCCAAGCTCCTGGAGCCCATCCAGAGATGCTTAGAGCAAGGGGTGCATCCCCAGGGCCACCCCTGCAGTCCCTGGGAAGTCTCTGGGTGATGCCTTGGCCATGGAGCATCAGGAGAAGGTGTGATGCTGGCTGGCTGCTCCCAGTCCACTCCTGTAAGGCCTGTGCATGGATCTGTGGCTCTGATGGGTCTTGAAGTACATCTGGAATCACAGCATGCCCATGTTGGTAGAAGTTGCTTCTGGAAGGCTTGTAAGGAGGAAAAAAACAACCTGTAGCTGGGTACTTAAATCCCTTTGGATTGCTAGCTGCTAAGACAGATTTCATGCTCTGCTGGACCATGACATTTAACATTATTACTGAAAAAAAACCCATAAACCAGATTGTTCCTCATCCTCTCTCTGCCTTTAGATCCATATGTATCAAATAGGAGAAACAAGCTTGGATTGTTCCTAACAAACAGAGGATGACCTGCTTTGCATAGGATCTGAAATTCAGCCCAGGGCCACCTCCCCTCCAATATTCTGCAGCTTTCTGAAGGGACAGATTGCTTCAGATGTGTCATCTGATCACTTTAACCTCAGGGGAACACAGAGCTTCTCTGAGGGTCTGCAGAAAGAGAGAGATGTTCCTCTTGGGAGGGATGTCAGAGCAGAAATTCATCCATGGTCCCGTGGAGCCCTGCAGATCCTTTGTCTCTCTGCCCTGCTTCAAGCACTTTTCCTTGGAGCTGTGGGTGCTGGGGAGGCAGGGCTGGCACTGGGCACTGGCTGAGGAGATGGAGGGCAACCTCAGTAAGTTTGCACATGACACCAAGCTGGATGGAAGTGTTGATGTGCTTGAGGGTAGGAGACTTTGCAGAGGCATCTGGCCAGGCCGGGTTGATGGGCTGAGGTCAGTGGGATGAGGTTCAAGTTGCACCAGAGGAGGTTTAGATTGGATATTAGGGAAAAATTCTTCCCAGAAAGAGTTGTCAAGCCCTGGCCCAGCCTGCCTAGGGCAGTTGTAGAGTCACCATCCCTGGAGGGCTTCAAAAAGCATGTGGAGGTGGCACTTAGTGACATGATGGAGATAGGTTGTTGGTTGGACTTGCTGATCTTGGAGATCTCTTCCAACCTTAATGATTCTGTGGCACAGAATCCCCAGCACAGCCTGGCTCCCCCCCTGCACCTCAGCAGCCTTCCCCACTCCCACCCACCAGCTCTGTCAGCCTGGAGAAGCTCAAGGGAAGGCAGGGAGCTGGAGGGAGGCTCCTTGGAGATGGCTTGGTGCTGGAACAAATTGCATCCATCTGCGCGCGGTGCTCGGGTCGCCCTGAAAGGGCAAGGGTGTAGAGGAAGAAAGGAATTGGTCTCCCTTCTGGCTCTTTGTTGTGGTTCAGAACCTGAGATGGTTTCTTGTTGTTTTGAAAGTGAGTCATTTTAAGCTGGCTTTTGTTTCAGACATATCAGGAACATCAGGCCTTCTGCTGCCTGTTTAGGTTGGAAGTTCCACATGTGGCCTGTAGATGTTCTTGCCTCTTAATTAAAATGAATGGGCTGTTGAAACTTTAATAAATAGAGAGTTTCTTCTGACTATTTATAAAGCATGGGAGTGGATATTAGCATAAGGGCTGTCAGCAGCAACAGAAGGAAAACACAGAGCTTTCCATTTTCCCAAAAACACAAGGAAAAGTTAACCTTCTCTCCCTCAGCCCAAGCAGCCAGGCAGCAGGATCTGCTCCCTCTTAGCAGCAGAGAACTTGAATCCTGACTATCCTAGCACTGAGAACTGATTGGGGATTTGCTTGCTTTCTGTTACTCCATGTAACAGGACATAGACTGTCCTGAGCTGGAAGGGATCCATGAGGATCATCAAGTCCAACTCCTGTCCATGCACAGGTGAACTGCCACCAAAACCAAGAATGAAAATAAAGAAAACAAAACTTTCACACCATGTGCATAAGAGCACTTGAAGGTGTTAGCACACAGCAGAAGTTGCCTACCTATACCTCAGCTCAAAGTCCAGGAGGTTCACTCTGCCAAGGACAACTCTGAGAAGCCACGTTGGGCTTTCAGAGGTTTCATCACAGAGAGCAAAGGGAAGCAAAACAAAGACATGGATAAAACACACTCTGGTGTCCTTCCCGCAGAACTTCAGTAGGAAAGATGTGGGGTTTGTATTTTGAGGAGGGCTTGCCTCCTAAATTTGCAGGCAGCATGTAGTGAATACTTCTGCTCTCCCTCAGCTAAGGCACATGGGCTGCTAGCAGCAGTCTCTTCTGGCAAGTGAGGTCACTCAAAAGCAGTTAAGTGCCTTCAGTTTTTATCCTGTCTGGCTTCCTGAAGCCTTTCTTTTGCTAACTGCTGTGCTGGATTTCAGGCTCTCCCAGTGCCACATGTCAGTGCACTGCTCTACACCCCATCCAGACATCCTGTACCCCCACTGAGCCAGCCCACTTTCTGCTAGGCTTTTGCTGCTCCAAAAATAGATAGTGTGCTGAGATACTGAGCAGAGTGGAACACTAGGATCTGAAGTCAATCCAGATTTGGAAGGGAAAGAAAAAAACCCAAAGCAAGAAGGGGAAAGTTAAAGTTGTGAAGAGCAGAGGCTCCCTGCTCTCAGCTGCAGTGTTGTGTCAGGAGGCTGTGCAAGCATCACTCCCTCTGTGTGGGGTTTGTCCCAAAGTACCATTCCTGCCTACATTCCCTCTCCTTTGCTGATTGAGAGCTGATTCAAAGCTCATTAAAATAGGAAGGGTTCCTGCTGCCTTCAGTGCATTTTAGCTCAGACTCTTTGTCTGGTTCCTAATGAGGGCAGTAAATTTCCCCATCTAGGATATATGGTATCATTCCTTTGAAGTGTTCCTCAGCTGCCTTGCCATCTACAATAGTTCAGCTTGGGAGGGTCTTGAAGTGTGGCTGCAAGAGGAGTTGAAAAGAAAATGTGCTGTCTTACTGAATTTCCAGATGAAATAATAGCCAAGTGTCTCTCCATCACTTGCCTTGCAGGTCCTTTGAAGGGCACAGCTGTAGTGCATTTTTAGGGGCAGAATGACTGTCACTAAAGCATTAAGCCCAAGACACTGAAACACTATGACCACGAGAAGAAATGCAGTCTTTCACCCTCTGTTGTTTGTCTATTTGCAGAATTATGCAGTGTTGGTACAAGTCTCCCTAAACCCTGAACCAATGCCTTTTGGATCAGAGGCCCTGGGAGCACTGAGCAGTTCTTTCACTGAGTGTTTTAAGACTTCTGCAGTGCTCCTACATTTTTTCCCACCATTGTTATATTTTACAGGACAATTTACAATATACAGAGGGGGAAAAAAAAAGCAGCATTTCCTTTGTAGATTGTCTGTGTGTTTCTGAGGGGTAGTTTATTTTTAACTCAGAATTAGAGGTGACCACATGTAAAAGATGTAAGGCAAGAACAGCAGAAGTCACGTTAACTTTATCACAGCCAACGAGACGTTGGATTAGGGTGTCTTTGAAGCCACTTCACTCTGAACCTGACTTTCATCAAGCTGACAGGAAAAAAAATGGTCATTTTTGGGTCTCCTTTGTGTTCAACATTCAGCTTCTCACAAAATAAGTACATTGTGTGTTTAACATGCCAGCAAGAAGATGTGAAAGACAAGAACGGTAGGACTGACGAGCCTGTGACAATGCACAGCTTGTTCAGTGCCCCAAACACTCTCCTTCAAGGCTTTCTGCTCGAGGTTTTGTTATTTATTGCTGCTGCCAGAGAAAGCTCATAATGTGACAAATGAAAGGTGAAGAACAATTAAGATGAATGGCAGGAGCCAGTCCAGCACAAGAAATGCTCTGCTAACGTGATTCCTTTGCGCATTCCTCAGCTCCTGTTTGAAGCCCAAGAAAACCTGAGGGAACCATCACAATATTTTTGCTTTAACAGATTCTGCCAAGCAGTGCTCCCTTAGAAGGTGGAACAAAACTCACCCTCTGTGGATGGGACTTTGGATTCAGCAAAACTAATCGATTTGAATTAAAGAATACAGTGGTGCATCTGGGAGGAGAGATCTGTGCTCTGGAAGCCAAAGCTAGCAACAAGAACAAGTAAGGAAGCTAAGATGTGATTTTCCTTTTCTGCAGCTGCTCTTTAGATGAGTCTCATTGCTATTTTTCTTTATGATACAAACATTCAGCCTCTCAAACATTCAATCCTGCAATGCAAATGGGAAACACTCCCTTGGTTTGATAAGCTCCCCAGGAAAAGAGTCCTGGAAATGGAGATCCAATAAATCCTGGGTGATGCAAATCACTCTTGGAGCCAGGATTTATTGGCTCTCCAGTTCAGCAGCTCCTCCTGGTTGGTCTGCAAGATGCTGTTCAACACCTGTGGGAGCTGGGAGGAAGGTTTGCAATGGGACAGGTTCCTCTGGTCAGGCTCCTGCTGGGCTCAGTCCTCTCACCTCTCTCTCTGACTGAGCACTCTCCTCACTGCTGATTTCAACAGCTATTTTTCCTTGTTTCCCAAAGGTTGGAATGCACAGTTCCTGCTGCAAAAACTCCAAGTTTTAATATATCCAGTAGTGTTTCTGTTGGTCATGGCAAAACAGTCTTCAACACATTTTCCTATGTGGTAAGCACTTACTTTATTGTCCAAATTAGCTTCACTGTTAAGTGGAGGGAGACTCCTGGTGAGTCCAGTCTAGTATGGACATTCCATAGTCCTGTTTGCTTTATTACTGCTTCATGGAGGTGCTAATAAATGTGTTAAGATTCTTCCACTTCACATTCTGAAAGTAATTGAACAATCCCCTTTTTACCCCCCCCCCCCCCCACCCCCCGCCCATTTCGAANTTTTTACCCCCCCCCCCCCCCCAGAATCCTGTCATAACAGGTATCTCTCCTACCTATGGCCCCAAATCTGGAGGAACATTGCTAACCATAGCTGGAAAATACCTGAACACTGGAAAAACCAGAAGGATTTTTGTTGGTGAGAAACCATGCACCTTGAAAAGGTAATGTCCTGACTAAACAGTGATGCCTCTCATGGAAACCTTTTGGGAGTGATTCACCTGCTCCATGTGAGACATGAGCTGTGGGGTGAGCTGCCAGCCAGCTCAGAGGCCTCTGTGCTCAGGAGTTAACCAGAGTTGGGGCTTATCCAGCAAGCATCCCCAGCACCTCTCTTTCTCAGCAGCCAAAGCTGTCTGGAGACTTCAGCACAGGTCCTGGCCACTTTCTCAGTGCAGGTATTCTAGACAGACATGGACAAATCACCAACCCCTGCAGCACCCACGGAACCTTCCTGGGGAGCTTCAGAAGTGCCCCTTTTGACCCACTTGGGGACAATCTCTCACCTCATTTGGAGGCCTCCTGAGTGTGCTTGGGCTCCAATTACTGATGCCAGCTGGTAGAGTTCTATTTGCTTGTCTAATCAGTTGTTATTAATTTCCTCTGATGTGCCCTGCTCCCCATGGGCACATCTCAGGAGCTTCAACCTCTCTGCTGCCTGCTCCCTTCCAGAGCTCAGGGTAGGAGCTCTTCTAGAGCCAAGCAGGAGAGCAAGGGAAAGGTGCATGTCCCTGGAACCATTCTGCAAGGGAAAGGTGCATGTCCCTGGAACCATTCTGCAAGGGAAAGGTGCATGTCTCTGGAACCATTCTAGGTCAGGTTGGTTGGGGCTGTGAGCAACCTGATCCTGTCACAGGTGTCTCTGCTTGCCTTGGACTAGATGATCTCTGAAGATCCCTCCAGCTCTAACCATTCTAGGATTCTCCTTAAACCCGGAGCATGCTGTTGTTTTCCAGGCTGGAAGCTGCCTGTGCAGGGACTGGCAGGGCTCTCAGCAGCCCTGGGGAAATCCCTTCCAGCAGGCAAGGTGCAGGTCAACCACATTCAGGTTAATCTTGAGCCTAAGCAGTGATGTTGCCGTTTCTGTGGCAAAATGACCATCCAGAGTGGGAAGCAGGGGCACATCCTGAGCCAGGCGTGGGGCTGAGGACAGGAGAGTGTTTCCAACTGAATACCTGCTTTCTCGTGCTGACAACCAAGGCTTCTGCTGTCCTTGCAGCATCTCGGAGAGCTCTGCAGAGTGCTCCACTCCAGCACAGAGAGAGCCGCAGGAGTGCAGCGTGCGGCTGGCCATCGACGGGGCCGTGCGCCATGCCAGCGCTCGCTTCACCTACAGAGAGGACCCCGTGGTCTTCAGAGTCCAGCCAGCCAAATCCTTCCTGAGGTGAGCCAAAGCTTCTGGCAGGAATAAGGAAGGAATGAAAGAGGGAAGGGCAGGGCTGTGCAGCCATCAATCAAGAGAAATTGCCTTTTCGTCTCTCTCTGCCTCTCCAAGTGCTTCTGCTGTGGTGCAGTTGCAGAGGGCAGAGCATTCCCTCTCCAGAGGTGAAGGAGAAGGGGGCAGGACACCTCTTTCCCCGATGTGATTTAACTCCTAGCTGCTGAGGGCACCTGTGATGTCCTGCAGAGATGCCTGCTGCACAGCTATGTGTCTCCTGCACTATGCCTGGACCCTGCACTGATCAGCTGTGCTGAGCATTGAGGCTGACAAGCCTGCAGTGCTCAGGAGAGCAAATGGCTTTTAAAAGAGCCTAAATTCAGTGCTACATAAATATTATGAATGTATATGAATGGTAGTGTATGTGTGTGTGTGTTTTAAGTGACATATTGATGGTCTCAGTAGCTCTTAAGCCAAGCCGTCTGCTTCTGCCAAAAGAATGTCAGCAGTGAAAAAGGTTCCTTTCTCTGCACCACTGAAAGCAGGAAGCTAACTTAGCAAATGCTAAGCACACACCTTGCTTGGAAATGTAGACATCTGTTTTATAGCCTGGCACACCACAAATTGAGAAGTTATTTCCCTTTCCTTGTACTGCTCAGTTGTTGTAGCAAGCGTGCAGTTTGCTTCCCAGGGAAATCCTCTCACTGCTCAGAGCTGTGTGTTTGCATTCACCCCACAGATCCCTAATTCTGCTTTTATGTTCTCACTCTCAAATATAATTAGTAATTAAGATTATCATAGCAGATTTTTCACTATGCTACTCTCCTTTTTCTTCCTTCAGTGGTGGAAGTACAATCACAGCTCAAGGAATCAACTTGAACTCGGTGTGCTCTCCTCAGATGGTGATCACTGTACCTACCCTGGGAATGAACTTCTCTGTGGTGAGTGACTCTTGGAGCACACAACCTGCTACCTTCTCATGTACATGTGGGGAAAGGCACAGAATTCTCACTCCAAATACTTTGGGGTTTTTGCCTTGCAACTTTGGGGCCTCCACCAACATTTTGGTGTTTTCTGCGCAGTTTCCACTGCACAGGCAAAACTCAACAGTTAAGCTGGAGGTGGAACAACAGTTCCCAAGAGACCTTTTCCAAGGAAATAAGGCTCTTGGAGTGTCTGATAAGATCTTTATGTTCCAGTTTAGCAGTGCACACAGTGACTGAACCCAGAGCAGTGCAGCACAGCTATGTCAGGTTCTGTGGCAGTGTCACTGTGAGAGGCAGGGAAGAGATTTATGTGGCAGCTGTGGGTGTGGAAAGAAAATGGGACAAAGTGGCCAAGAAAGGGGGAAAAGTGAAAGATGTAAAATCAAAAGTGAACATTATTTTGAAGAATTTCTGATTGCCAAGTTACCTGTTGAGGCAAAGTGGAGTGAGTTTTGAGAGAGGCTTAGGCTTTTGCAGCTGGGGTCAGTCAGGGAGCTGAGCCTTCTTTTGCTAGCTGAGTTGGTAATTCATAGTGTCTAAACCCAAATAAGGTGTTCAGCCATGAGCATGTCATCTACCTTAATGTTTATAAGGCAAGGATGCCCTTTATTTGCTGGTTGTGCTGGAGCAGCTTTCCCCTGGGTGTTGATCTTGCCTCTCCACCATTGCCTTGCCCTGTAAGGTCTGTTCCCTACCTGCAGCTGGGTGAGCTACACAGGCCACGTTGCTGCTGCTGTGCTGAGCTGAGCTTCTTCCTTTTGATCATCTCACCCTGTTAGCTGTATTGAATTCTAAGTGTTAAGGCTTCCTTCAGAGCATTTTAAATGGGATGTCTGCAAATTTGCAATCTTCTCTAGCTTCAAGGTCATCATATTCCTCATGATCCTCATTTGTATAACATTTATGAGTGTTGGGACCTGAGTTTCAGCAGGATGCAATCATGGCTTGTAGGTGAATGGGTTCAGGTTGGAAGCTGAACATCAGTGCTACCACTGATCCCAGTGGTAGCAAAAAAGACACTTTACCCAAATTAAAGCAAAATATTTTAGTGAGATCAGCCAGACTCAAGAAATGAGTTAGATTTTGAGGAGTGTAGGAATGGTTATTTCTAAGGACAGAGGATTTCCAAAGAAGAGATGATTGCTGATAGCAGATTTGTAGAACAACAGTACAATAAAGCCCAAAATGAGCCACAAGTCCTAGAGCTGAGGTTTTATGTCTTCTTGCTCCCTTAGTCTGGGAGAGGAGAGCTGAGTAATGGTTTTTAGTTGTTATTGAGAGCCTTTTTCTCTTCACTTTCCTCTCACCAGCCTGCTCCAAGAAGCTGCTTTTGTCAGCACTCACAAACCCTGGCTCTTGGGAAAAGCAGAGCCAGCTCTGAAACACATCCCAGAGCATCAAAGAAAAGTACAGATGGGAGGGACCACAAAGCCTGGGCTGCAGGAGCAAATGTAGCCTGGCCCCTGCCTGGTGGCTCTTGGGCTAGGCTGGTATTAAAAAGACATTTCACAACCTTGCTTAAACAAGCTGTGCAGAGAGCTGCCCTACCTGCTGCCCTAGTGGTTTGGAAAGGCTTCTTTCTAATCATTAACCCCAAATCCCAGCTGCTGCTTAGCTGCTTTAACCCTCAGTGGGCACAAGCAGCAGGTTCCCATCCACACTGACACTGCAGGAGGATTCAGCCTTTCCCTTTTCTGGTTAAAACAAGCCAAAGTGCTGCAAATTCTGCTGCTCCCTGTGGTTTCTTCCAGAGCTCATGCTTTCTGCCACCTGCCAGGCCCTCTCCTATCTGCCTAGAACTGGTGGTGCCTGATTTAGAGTAGAATCATTGTGCTTGGAGAGGAGCTCCCAGATCATCAACTGTCAGCTTCTAGAAGAGGTGTCCCCTTCCCATGGCAGCTGGCTGTGCCCTTCATCCCCTCCCTCAGCTTTAGCTGTGGTCTGAAGCCCTGCTGGAGTCACAGGGTAAGTGGAGCATCCCCCTGGAAGCAGCAGGAGCTGCTGGGCTTGTTCTGCATCCCAAAGCCTCAGGCAGCAGATCCAGCTGAGACTCCCTGGGCTGTTTGCCTGTTTCTCCCCATCCCAGTGGCAGAGAGAAGTGGGAGCATTGGTCAAAGTTTTTCAATGAGACTAAAATGTTTTGGGGGCAATATGCCAGCCCCTGCAGAAGAGGCATTGAAATGTTGAGTTTTTTTGGCTTTCATCTTTGGAGTTTAGTATTTCTGAAACTTCTTTTTCCTTGAGGCAAAAGAAGGAGGATTTTAAAGCAGCCTGAAATTCCTTCAGAGCTTCCTTCAGTGTTCACAAGCCCATCAGCAGCTTGTACTCATGATTCTCACTGCAATGCCTAGAACTCACCTGACAATGTCTAGCTTAGATTTAGTAGACAATGATAGAAGAAAATCCCTGGAAACTGTAGATGGTGAGCATGGTTCTTGAAGATATTCCTGACTCAGAGAGGTTCTACTCTGCCTTCTGGCCCAGTGATCTGATGGAGTCATTGTGGAGGAAAAGACCTCTGAGATCATCCTTTAGTCCCATCTCTTGTTATCTTGAGCACCACCTCCTTGCTGGAAGTGGCATCTCCCAAGCCTTGATTGCAGAAGACACCTGGGCTGGAAATGCTGCTGCTCCATTAGGGCTGCTGAAGTGGCAGCAGAAGCCAAGGAGTCCCTTGCAGACCCTTGAAGACACTCTGCTGGAGCTCAGTGCTCCCTTCCCCCCCTACCCAGCAGAGCTTGGCTCAGCTCAGAGCTGCCATGGAGCTCATCCTTTGCCAGGACAGCTGGAGACTCTCCTGCTCTGTCTTTAGCTTCACTCATTGGTCATTCCTCAAAGTAACTCCCAAAGTTTACTCTTCAGGAGAAGGCCAAACTGGCCCTTTTCTCCCTTCTGCCTGCTACAGATCCTCTCAGGCCTAGCAGCTGGGAGACCTCTGGAGCTCACAGATCCTCCCTCATCCTTCTGCTGTTGTTCTAGCAGCTGAGGAGGAAATTGAATTGGGCCCTGAGGTTCAGGTTCTGTAGGTCAGGTTTGAATTCATTGCCTGCAGGGTCACCTGTGACAAACAAGAGAGGGATGTGCATCCCTTTCAGGGGGGAGTCATCTGCATGGTGCAATGGGTTATCCAGCCCTTTGGGGCACAGCATCCAGGGATGTTTGTCAAATGTGCTGTGATGTTTGCATCTTTCCTTTCTGATTGTCTTTAGATGGAAATTCTAGGCCCAGGAAGGATGTAGACTTAGCTTTTAAAGTGAACATGTTTTAAATCCTAATGAAATGAAAGCTAAAGGTGCTGGGTGATAGGCAGGACCTGAGCTGAGAAGGCAATTGATTGAATTAGGGCTTTTGTTTCCTTATAGATCCCCCAATCCAATCTTCCTTGAGAACTAAACCCTCATATTCTTCAACTGCTCAAAGCAATTTGAAGGTAAAAATGTCATGTCAAATCCTGTACCAGGGAGGGCACTGCAAATCAGATTGTTCTTGACCTCAGCAGTCAGTCACACTGCATCCCCTCCAAGGAGTGGGATTAGATTCTGATCATCTTGTGAGAGCCTCCTCTGCAGGGAGCAGCCTGATAGAGTCAAGTATCTGATTCTAATAGAGAGCCACAAACCAAGTTAGAAATACCACTGCTAGTCATTTGAGGGACAGCACTGCTCTGCAGTAGATAAAAACCCTAATGAATTTACATTCATCACAAAGATAATGATTCTCTGGGGCACATTTGGGTTTATAATTGTATTTATTTCAGTAATGCCTTTCTGGGTTTGACACACTATGATAGATACCTGTACAAATATTCATATGTCATGGAAAAAAGTGGCTTGATTCATCCATTCTACTAATGATGCTTCTTATGATTAACACAGTGAGTCAAATGAGCTGCTAGATCCGTGAGGGATGGTCAGTGATGTGTAACAAAGCATTCAGAGGAGGAACAACAGCTTCTAGATCCATGGGATATAGTCAGTGATGTGTAACAAGGCATTCAGAGGAGGAAGAACAGCTTCTAGATCCATGGGATATAGTCAGTGATGTGTAACAAAGCACTCAGAGGAGGAAGAACAGCTTCTAGATCCATGGGATATAGTCAGTGATGTGTAACAAAGCACTCAGAGGAGGAAGAACAGCTTCTAGATCCATGGGATATAGTCAGTGATGTGTAACAAAGCACTCAGAGGAGGAACAACAGCTTCTAGATCCATGGGATATAGTCAGTGATGTGTAACAAAGCACTCAGAGGAGGAAGAACAGCTTCTAGATCCATGGGATATAGTCAGTGATGTATAACAAAGCACTCAGAGGAGGAAGAAGAGTCAAATGCTGTAAGCAAATAGAGCAAAATTCTGCCTTGTTAGCCACAGATCACCTTCTTGTCGTGGAGGATGCACAAATCTTTCTGGCTTTGTGCTAGGAATCTTAAAGGAGCTGTTGGCTACAGCAGTGCAGCTCCCACTAGCATCCCTGAGAGCAGAGCTCCCACCTCGTGGGCACATCACCCTTGGAGCAGAGCTGCACAACTCCACTTGCAGAGCCCAGAAAAGCTGTTTGCCTGGCCAGATCCAGCAACCTGAGTTGCTGTGGGGAGAGGGGAAAAGTGCTGATTTGTAGCTAGCTGATTTCATCCCAGTTCTCCAGCAAATGTGTGCCTGTGACTGATGGAGCTTGGGTGGTTGTCTCACTGATTTGGAACAGCAAAATTACACTGCATTAATTTAGCATATTAAGGGAAAACGTAAGCTAATTTCCCAGCTCCTTCAGGCAGCACTTTATAATGAGAACCAATTTAATCTGAAAAGCTGAAGAGAAAAATAGATGTATTTTGGCCTTCTTGAGATGCACAGAGGTGTTGAGCAGCACTGCTGGGCTGCCAGGGGAATTTCTGCTGGGAGACTCATGAGCACAAGGAGCTTTCTTCTCAGGGCCATATGTCAGTCACCCTCTTGATATCAAAACCAAGAGGTGTCATCTGTGCTGTCAGGGCACAGTCAGGTTCCTTGGTCCTGTTTGTGCCTTCTCCTCTGGTCTCTTGGTGTTGTTCTAGTGGTGGAAAAGGAAGGGAAGTCCCTGTGGCATCCCCTCTGACATGCTGTGAGCAAGCTGAGTGAGGGCTGCTCAGCCCATCAGGCTAGGCTCCTGATGGTCCTTGGCTTTGGAAATCATTTTCCATTAATTATCTGCAAAATATTTACTTTACAAGTGCTGTGAACAATCAGGCCAGGAAGCTTGTTTACTTGAACATTTCCTCAACGAGAGGGCAAACCCCATTGACATGGAGTTGTGATGCTGTTCTCCCAGCTCTGAATAACTGCTCTGCAGCCCTGAGCAGGAGTTGAAGGAGAACAAGACCCTTGCTGTTTATTTTTCTTCATCTCTGTGTATTGTTAAGAACAGTTGCATTCAGCAGGGACTTCCTAGGCATGGACTCAGTGCTCTCACCTCTTGCCTTCTCTCTCTGCCAGGCCTGCAGTCACCGCTCCAGCTCAGAGATCATCTGCTGCACAACTCCCTCCCTGAAAGCCTTCCACCTCCAGCCACCCTTTGGCACCAAAGTCTTCTTTGTTTTGGATGGAGTCAGCTCTTTGCACTTTGACTTTGATTATGTCAACAATCCTGTCTTTAAGCACTTTGACAAGCCAGTCTTCATCTCGAGGGGCAACCAAAACGTGCTGGAAATCAAGGTAAGAGATGCTGGGAGAGGTTGTGTCCCTTGGGCAGCAAGGCATGGAACAGCTCTGCTGAGGAAGCCAGGGCAGAGAGAGCAGGGTGTGGGCTCTGCATTCCCCCTCAGCTCTCACAGCTTCAAAGATGCAGAGTTGCAAAGCAGGGTGCTGTTGGCATCAGGGGGGTGGGAGAGGGGCTTTCCCCATCCTGCTCTCACCTTCTGAGTGCCATGAGCTGTGTCACCACTTCAGGATGAACCATGGCCAGCAGCCCAGAAGCTGAAGTGTGTGAGCTGCTCTGCTCTTGCTGTCACTTGGGCTTTTGTCCTTCCTCACAAAAGCCATGGGAGTTGCCTATAGAGAGTGAGCTGGTGGCTGTGGCTCTGTGGAGCTGACAGAGCTCTGGGCTGTGCACAGAGTCACTCCTGAGGATTGCTCTCCACTGCAGCCTGGAGAGTTATGGAGCCATGAAACATGCAATGTTGATGCTGAGCAGTGAGAGGAGCTGCCATGGCACTGAGGAACATCTCCTAGCATCTGGGGACCCTGCAGGCAGGGGCTGCTCTCTGTCAGTGCTGTGAGGAAGGTAAATCCAGTCTGTGGGAGCCCAGTTTTGTGAGATCTAGTGCTTCTGTGACTTAGGGACAGTATAAATGCAAGTGTTTCTGATTTAGAGGGGATGTCTGTGAAAATGTATTGTTATGTACATTAATCTATGTAGAACAGCTAGAATTTGTAGAGAATATAAGCTGTAAAAATGCTTTCTGGAAGACAAACCATCCTAGTGCTGCAGGCATCTCTGTGTCTAGCTCCTCCACAGCTCTGTAAGCCAGAACTTGTTTCCCCTCTCAGGCACTGGCCCAGGGAGGAGGTGGAATGAGCATCCCATGGAGCTGTGGTGCTTGGGGCCATGGTTAGTGGTGAGCATGGCACTGTTGGTGGATGTTGGACTGGATGAGCTCAGAGAGCTTTTCCAACCAGAAGGATTCTGTGGTAGTCCTGAGATCTTGAAGGCCTGAGCTCTAACTCCAGGATGATCCAGGGGACCCAGGTCCCTGAGCTGCAGGAGACCAGAGGGAGTTACCTCAGAGCTCTCATACTCTCTTCATACTGATCTGTTTTGGGGAAAAAGACAAAGTGTACTCACCCTGGGGGTTATTTGTTGTCTTGTTTTACTGCTTGGGACTGGTAGGCATGCAGCCACCCCTTGAGCTCTGCTGCTCAGCTCTGGAGAAAGGCTGGAAGTTGTGTGCAGGTCAGGGGAGAGCTGTGGAGCTGCTCTGCATGGCTCAGTGCCTCCATGCAGTGACAGCAGCCCTTGCCAGGCTTTTCCAGGTCATGCCTTCATAGCCAGACCTCCTGGCACAAAGCAGGGCTAAGCTAAAAATTAGGTCAGGTTGCCTGTGGCCTTCTCTGGATGTGTGTGCTGAAGATCTCCAAGGATGGAGATGTCACAGCTTGGAAAAGCTCAGCTCCACTAGCCTTGCACTGTGCCTCCTGTGCCTCAGTGCCCTCCCCAGCTCAGTGGCCACAGTCAGAGTGAGCAGTGAGTGGTCCTGCCCTCCAGCATCCCAGTCCTTTCCCTGAGTGTGGTGGCACCTGAAAGGACACTGCCTCCTGTCCCTTTGGCCAGGTTGTTGGCAAAGATTTCACGCAGTGTTGGTGCCAGAATCAGCCACTGAGTCATGACTCTTGTTGGACTTAGAACCTTCCTGCTGATGCCAGTCAGTTTTCCACCCCCCTCAAGGTCCATCCATCCAGGCCATGTCATCCCAAATCTGTTTGCAGTGCTAGGAGAGATTGTGTTGCTCAAATCAAGGTAAGCATTGTCCAGTGATCACCCTTCATCTGCAGAACCAGGCATCTGCTCAGCAAAATCCACCCTGGGCTGTTGTCCTTCCTCTGCCTGGAAAAGCTTCCATGAGGACTTGCTCCAAAATCTGCCCAGGGACTGAGGTTAAAAACTAGGTGGTGGTTTGCTCTCTTCTTTCTTTTACTCTTGAACTTTTTTCTTCTCCCTCATGAAGAAGTGTCTAGTGCTGTTGGTTGCTGGGAAGCAGCCAGCACTCAGAGGAGAAATGGCTGAGGATTGTCCCACTGACAACAGCCTGGACTTGCCCTGGAGTCATGGCACCCAAGGCTGATGTCTACCTCAACCTAATGGCCTTGCTCTTCCCTGGCAGCCAACTGGAGGATAAGCTTGGGAAAGCTGCTCTGCTGGAGCAAAGGCTGAACTAGCACCAGTGTAACATCTTCCTCTAAATAGAATTAGTTCTCGTGGGATGCTTCCACCAAAAGAGTGAGGAGACTTTCAGAGAGCATGGTAAGGAGCCAAAAGATCATTAGAAGGCAGGCTGGCAACACTTGTCCCTAGCCCCAGAGCCACACTGAACAGTGCACACAACTTTCCATGCCTGGTGGTCATGGTTGGTGCAGTAATTAAGCAAACTCAGCATGAAAGGAGATGGCAGCTTGCTCCAGTGAGCAGTCTGCCCTAGCCAACCAGAGTTCTTTTCTCTCTTCCTTAATTAGTTTCAGAGGGGGGGGGAGCTTTTATCACAAGTTGTTCAATCAGACTAATCCAGTGTGACATTTGGCTTCCATCAAAAGGCAGTGAGGGCCAGTGGAAAGGTTCTGTTTGGTTCCCCTTGATGACCACAAGATGGGTTTTGTAAGAAAATGTTACAAGAAAACATCAAGTCTCCTCTCTGAAACAACTGCTCCTGTGTGCCAGCAGTGCCAGCCCTCCTCCTCTGCAGTGCCAGCGAGACCTTGGAGATCATCAATGAGCCTCTCAAGCTTCCACAGCATCACTGTCCTCCTCTGCCAAGCCTGTGGCTCTTGGAAGTCTCCCAGTGCCTCCCAAGGCCCAGTCAGAGGGGTGATGGCACTTCTCTGCTTCAGCACCCCTGCACAAGTGCTCCCAGCTCCTGTCACCTCTCAGGGCAGGACAAATTGTGCTGTTTCACTCTTGTGGCCACCAAAGACCTGAATCTGCTGGAGAGGACAGAGTCTGCTTGCTGGCCTGCTGACAGCCCAGGATATCCTAGCTGGGGAAAAGAACCCGAGCAAATACATCAGATCTAGCTTCTCCCCTAGAATCATAGAACAGTTACAGCTGGAAGAGACCTTGGAGATCATCAAGTCCAACCTCAGTATTCCCAGAGGCCTGACCTGGTCTGGAGTGATGCTTAGGCACCAAGCAGGGGCAGGAGCTCCCTGCATGCTTCCAGAGGAGGCCAAGTGCATTTATAACTGGAAATCCTCCACTAGAGGAGTAAGTAGCACAATTGTCATTGCATAGCCCCCCTGAGATCTTGGCTGTCCTCTAGCACTTTGGAGCTCTTGGCTGCCCAAGATCTCCCAGGTCTTTTCCAACCCTAATGATTCTATGAGTCTCTGAGCTCCAGATGGGCTGCACAGGAGGTTGGGGAACTCCTGGAATCCTGCAGAGCCTGAGCTTGCCCTTTGGACCCCACTCTCACCACACCAGAAGGGATGTTTCCTCCAGCTCTGAGCAGCTTTCTCAGAGCAGGGAGTGCACTCTTTGTGCTGTCATCTCCACCAGGGTTTGTTCTTTTTTTTTTTGCTCTGTGGAACGTGTTCCTAACAGATTTGTGCATTTCTATTTGTTTTGTGATTGTAATTAATTAGTTCTCTTTGAAAGCTTCCCTCCTGCTCCCATAACCACTTGCAGAGCAAACTGCTTGAGATGCCTTCAGTTTGTGGAGGTTGCAATGCCAGTTCTGGATGAGCAGCAGGGTCACAGAATGAGTGCTTTCTTGTCCCAATTAGGCACAAATCTAAACAGAACCCACCAGGATTTATCCCTCAGACAGTGCCATGCTCAGGAGGCTGTCTGGGCTGTGGGAGGGTTAGCTGCAGCTGGTATCAGCCATGAACTTTGTCATCCTTCTGGCCTGTCTGTCAAACTCCCTTTGACATGACAAACCCTGGCACACATATTGACAGGGAAATGGGAATCTGCATTACTCATTCGTTTCACAATTGGTTTTCCCATTCAAAGCATTATCCAAGGCAATAAAAGCACTTCCTAACTTTGATGAGATGGTTGTCTAACATGAAAGGGATTCTCTTTTCTCGTTTTTCCCAGGGAAATGATATTGATTCAGAAGCTGTGAAAGGAGAGGTGTTGAAGGTTGGGAACAAAAGCTGTGAGCAGCTGCTGCTGCAGCCAGAATCCATTCTGTGCACAGTGCCCAGCGAGCTCCTCAAGTCCAACAGGGAGCTCAACATCGAGGTGAGCAGCTCCCCACCCCCAGGGGATGAGAATGGCTTTGGAATTGCCATTCCCAGCATCACTCTTCAACCTATAAGCTTGACATTGAAGCCCAAGCCTGTGTTGACAGAGATGTTTCTATCCCTCTTGGTTTGGGATGGAAATGCAAATCATATCAACTCTTTTAAAAGGAATGTTATCATTGCTGTTATTACCTGGCTGTACAGAGACTTGCTGGAGCCTTAGGCACAAAGCAGGACCTAAACTAAGCACCAAGATAAAATGATAGTTATTAATCCAAACACAAGAGACCATCCATGGGGCAGAAGAGGAAGCTGTGACAGAGTAGCTTTGCTTTGGAGCTCACAGGGCCTTTTTTCAGCAAAGAATTCTGCTGCAGTCAAGAGGATCAGATCCCTGCTGGAAGAATGTTTTTGTCTGCTTTTTGTCATTTCATTTCAATTCTTTTGGTAAGATGCAGAGAGTTAGGAGAGGTGTTTGAGTCTTGCCCTGGAAGTGTTCTTGAGTCCTTCCAAGTGCTGCTGCAGGTTTGCCTGTGGCTGAAAGCTGCTTCCAGCTGCTGCTCCAGAGAGTAAGGACACATCTTCCAGAAGCTTTGTTGTTTGGGCTTTGTAAAGGAAAAATCACCTCTGAACCATGAGATGTGGTGATGATGGACTCTGATTCACCCAAACCAGTGGAGACTCTGCCAGTCCTGCAAGTGTGATTAGGATCAGAGTCTATTGAAGTTCTTGGGAGCAGGGACCAGCTGGGTTTGGTCTTTGTCTTCATGGCATTCAGCTCGACAGGATCCTGTGCTGGGAATGGGATGCAATTCCATCCTGCAAGCTGAGTCAAATCTAATAACCAATTTGCTTTGTTAATGCAGTAAATATTAACTTCATTGAATATTAATGTCTTCTGGAAAGTACAAATTCAGTTTCTTGGCTGTATCAGGCAAGCTATAAAATTCCATGCAGCTTTCCTTTTGGTGTACCTGTCTCCTGAGCTGGAAGTGCCCAGTTTGATGGGATACTTGTTGTGCTCTGGATGTGTTCAGATGGTCACATCTGCAGCCAGGACTGGCTGCACCTTCCATGGCTCCTCAGGCTCTGCCAGAGGGAGATGTGTGGCATGTCTCTTGTACCTAGAGCAGAGCACAGCCTGAAGGGGTTAAAGAAGGCTTGGGCTTGCTTACTGGCAAGAAGCCTCAGAAATTGCAGAGTGCCCAGTGAAGGAGAAAATGTGCTCTTCTGCTGAGCAAATCCATCACTGCAGCACCCAGAGGAATGAATTCCACGGGAGGAAGGGAAGAGATGGCCAAGTGCATTCCAACTGACTGAGCTAGTGCTGTCTGACCTAAAACAAGTTGTTTCCCTTGTTAGCTGCTTGGTGTTTGTTTGGTTGTTGATTTTGGGGAGGGAGGGGGTTGGGTTTGCATGGTTTTGTTGTGTTTTGTCTCAACTGTCAGCAAGCTGGGAAGGTGGCAAGGGACAGCTTGACGTGGCCTTGGGAGCCAGAGAGAGGATTTGGTGCTGCAGCATCTCTCTGCCAGGAGGACACAAATCTAAGGCATTTGGGCTATTTATTTATTGCTTTGAACAAACATCCCAGCCCATCTCTCCACAGGCTGATCCATTTCCATGCACCACTGGAGGACTATAAGCATGAACTCAGCATTTTTGGCTGCACATCTGGCAGCAGCGGGACCCTGCTTGTGTCTGCTGTGCTCATCCATGGCTGGGTCACTGGGAGAGCTCCTGGAGGCCTCTCATGGCTCAGCAAAAGGGACAACTGCTTTTGCACACACCAGTAGGACAATTTCTCCACCCCAGGTGTCTTATCACAGTACAGCATCACAGAAATCAGGATTTAATACATCTGGTCGCTATCAGCTCATACTTCAGGGCTAATAATCTATTTCTTACTTGTCTTTTGGGATCACTGCACTATTTTTTTTGTCTTTCTGTTTTTCCAGTGGAAGCAAGAAGTTTCATCAACAGTCATTGGAAAAGTGCTGATCAGGCAGGACCAGAACTTCACAGGACTAATTGCTGGAGTTGTTTCAACATCCATGATCATTTTTATCATGTTGGTGTTTTTCCTCTGGAGAAGGAAGAAGAAACAAATTAAAGGTGCATCCTAGTCAGTTCCATCACCCTAGCTTAGATTTTTAAGGCTTGCCATCAATTCATGCTTTGCTTGGTTTCACTGCCACGCAGTGCCCTCAGCCAGCAGAGGTTTCACAATCAAGTTGTCCAGTGTTTAGTTGCATTTCAGTCCTTGGGTGGGTGAAGGGCCACACTGTGTCTGAAGGAGAAGGATCCCAGAGGAACTTGGAGCTGTTAGGAAAACTTAGTAAGTCCTCTTCCCCAGGCAGGCTTGGAAGAGAGGAGGAGTAAATGACATGCATGGCACCTTGAGTACAGAATCACAGAGTACTACAGCTTCACCCAATTGTCTTCCAGTCCTCCAGGCTGTGCAAGACACAGAGTGCTGTGGGGTCCTGGCCTCCCGTTCCTCCAGGAACTTGGTCAGTGTGTCCACATCTGGCTTTCCTTCCAGTGGGAACTGCCACACTAGGCAAGGGGGGAGAAGGAGAGGAGCTAGGATATGACAGTGAGCTCATGAAGCAGCTTCAGAGTCTCTTGAGTCTTGCAGTGTGGCCAAAGAGTGAGTGAGGCTGTGCCACAAGCTCCAGCAAAGCTTGTGCTGTGCCCAGAGCTGCAGTTCAGGTGCTGTTGCAGCAGAGCAGAGCTAGCTGGGGGGGTGCTGGCATCACGAGGGGATGCTGACACTGCTTTGTGCTGCTGCAGTTCAGGTGCTGTTGCAGCAGAGCAGAGCTAGCTGGGGGGGTGCTGGCATCACGAGGGGATGCTGACACTGCTTTGTGCTGCTGCTGCAGATGTGGGCAGTGAGCTGGTGCGCTACGACGGCAGAGTGCACACTCCTCACCTGGACAGGCTGGTGAGTGCCAGGAGTGTCAGCCCAACCACTGAAATGGTCTCCAGTGAGTCAGTGGACTACAGATCAACTTTCCTAGAAGGTACACCCCTGTGATGATGTTATTTAGTACCTCTTGCTTTTCCAGTCTCTTCAGGTGATAGCTCTCTTGAGCAGTGTCTTCATCTCAGTTTCTCATCTGCTTTCTCTGCATTGTTTGGGACTTGCATGTGTTTACAGGCTCGCTACTTGAACTGAGCTGCTCAGCTGCCTCCCGAGGGTCAGGTGCAAAGGATTCTTGCATTTATTGAGATTGCAGGGATATAGAAAATACTATAAGCAAGAACTCTCTGTAAGCATACTCCACAGTTTATAAGGATCTAATGAGAAAGGCTATGGAGCTGCTGGAGCAGGTGCAGAGGAGGCCACGAGAATGCTCAGGGGCTGCAACACCTCTGCTCTGAGGACAGGCTGAGGGAGCTGGGATTGTTCAGCCTGGACAAGAGAAGGCTTCAGGGGAACTACTAGTGACCTTCCAGGACCTAAAGGGAACTTCCAAGCAGGCTGCAGAGGGCCTGTTTGCAAAGGCCTGCAGGGAAAGGACAAGGGGCAATGGTTTTAAATTGGAGAGGAGTAGATTTAAACTGGACATTAGAAAGAAGTTCCTCCCCACGAGGGTGGTGGAACACTGGCCCAGGTTGCCCAGGGAGGTGGTTGAGTTCCCATCCCTGGAGGCATTGCAGGTGAGGCTTGCCAGGGCTCTGGGCAAGCTGCTCTAGTTGGGGATGTCCCTGGCCACTGCAGGGGGGTTGCACTAGATGAGCTCCAGAGGTCCCTTCCAACCCTAACCACTCTAGGATTCTTGAAACATCACAGATATTTGCTAGCCTTATACTCTTTCAGGTGCTGCCATATTAACCTCAACAGAAATCACTCCCAATCCTTACTTCACCTTTGCAATCCCTAGTAGTGGAGCTGTGGGAGAGCCAGGCCCATTCCCAGCTTCCTTTATGGCTCTTGAATTGCTGCTGCCAGCTGGCAGGGGAAGTCTCTTGATGGAGAGCTTCCCAAAGGAAAAGGGAAGCCTGTTGTACACAAGACACAACTCTGCAGAGATCCTTCAGGGAAGGGAAAGCTGCAGGGTGTCTGGGGCCACACAGCTGAGAGGAGGAGGTCTGTTCACTTGATGTTCCTGTAGGAATGTTCACATCAAGGAATAAGGTGCCAGGAGCATCAGAAAAGAGGTAGATTGACACCTAGCAGCTGTGAGAATTGTGCTGCAGCCATGGATTGTTTTACTAAAGAGATACTTGCCCTTGGGGGATGTAAATGTGGCTTTGTAAATGTAAGAGTTTCTATTTTTGCTCTTAGAGTTGTTCTCTGCACCTAGAGTGATAACAGCACTGCCTGAACATTGCCCAATGTTAGACATAAATATAGCTGTGGGATATCTTCTACTCTTTGTGATAAAATATGTGATCATTTCTGTTACTAAATGTAGTCCCTTCTTTAACTGTTGACCCACTTGTTGACCACTGGGCTCATTCCAGACTCAACCTGGTGTCAATTAAACTTAGTTCTTTGATTCTGTGACAAAAAAAAACCACTAGGGGAAAAAAACCTTTTAGACAACAGCAAACTAAAACACCTGAGCAAGATGGTGTTGGCCAAAATAATTCTCTCAGACAAACACACTCCTTGCTTGACTGAAACCTTTTGCTTTCTGCTGTTCTAAATCAGCTGCTTCATGTTCTTTTCATGAGTAGCACCAACTGCATTTTCTTCAGCAGCTACAGGATATGAATCACCCCAAGGCATTTCCCTGGTTGAATATTTACCATTGGATAAATATAGCTAGTCCCCAGCAGGTTGGAAGCCTTCATTTCATGGAGGTTTCCAACCTGCTGGAGGCTAGCTATATTTATTTACCAAATCAGAGCAAGAAAACTTGCAAGCTTCCTTGTTTAGCAATCCAGTCCAACTCTTCCTTGCCCAGGAGGAGCTGCCAGGGCTCTGACACTCTCTGTTCACCTTGCAGATCAGTTTCCAAGCATGTCTGCCAATGGATCCTGCAGGCCTGCCCAGTATCCTCACTCTGACCTCTCCCCAATCCTGTCTAGTGGAGACTCAGAGCTAGCCAGCCCACTTCTGCAGACAAGTGTGCACATTGACATCAGTGCCCTGAACCCCGAGCTGGTGAAGGAGGTGCAGCACGTGGTGATTGGTGCTGACAGCCTGCTCGTGCACTTCAGCGAGGTCATAGGCAGAGGTGAGTGCTGGGGCTCTTCCCTTGCTCTGCCTTGGGCACCACACCATGGACTCAGCTGTCTGCACAGAGCTCTGCAGCTCCTGCAGCACTGCCTCCCAGGCATGGAATCAATGGGAGAACCGGGGGGCTCTCCTTGGAAGTGAGGTGAAGGCTTGTGCGTTTATCAGTGGGAGAAGACACCAGAGGGAGGAAGGAGTCTGCCAGCTAATGGGGCTCCTTTGCATTCAGAGGATTGCAACCTTTTCCAGGCTACAGAAAAGCTCAGGCCAAGGCTTCTGATCCATGAGGTTGTGGTGCAGGAGTGAGGCTGCTGCAGAACATTCCATCAGCCCAAGGCACACACCTAAATGTCAGGGGATGCTGAGACAGGGGCACCAGCAACCCTAAGCTCAGAGCTGGCAGGGTTGCTGCACAAGACACAAAACTCCTGCAGTCACTAGTGCATTCAGCAGAAGTGAACAGCACACACTCCTCTCCCCTCCTCAAGTCTTGCCCAGCTCTGAGGAATTCAGGGTTTCCTGCCCCAAAGACTCTCTGCTCCCTCTCATTCCTCTCTCATCCCACCTGCAGCAATGCAGAGATCCTGATTCACTTCCCCTGATTTTTGTCCCTATTCTTCCGAATTGATCCCATCACTCCTAGCCCTCTACATCTCCATCAGGTTTCCTCCTCCTTTCACAGCCCAAGCCTCTATTTCTGTCAGGGGCATTTCTTAAACTCTCTGCTCCTGAGTACCTATTTGTAACCCAAGCACAAAGTGGATCTCCAGCCCTTCTGCAGATGATGCCTGAGAGGTCTCCTGTTGAGTATCAGAATACTGATTAAAAATCTGGCTATAAATGACATTCCTAGTGCCTCTTCTGCAGGAAAACAGCCACATGTCCAACAAACAGTCAGTGTGTTTCCTTTCCATGGATTACACTTCATCATCCCCAAAGCAAGGGTGGGCCTTCTTCTTCTCTTTCTTCTTTCAGAAATGTCCAAGTCATTTCCCATTTTATGGATGCTGAAAAATATCAGGGATGACACTGATAGAATTAACCAATTTTCATTTTCTCCTCCATCACCAGAAATGGGCCAAACCCAGAAATATTTTAGACACACCCCATCCAAACTCTAGGATTTGTGCCCAGGCTCCAAACAGTCTCTGCTCTGGTGGGATTGACTTCAGTTGCTTTTATAAAACAAACTTTGTATTCCTTTTCCTCCAAGCCAAAAGCAAAGCCAACTGGGCTCAGAGCAGCACTTCTGCCTGGAACCTGCTAGAATTAATCATATAGGCTTGTCCTCTGCAGAACTCAGGCTTGAGAAAAACCTCTTTTGCTTCCTAACTGCAAATACTCCTATTGTAGTAGTGTCCAGTAAATAGTGCCCTGGGGAAGGAAAGCCACGGAGACAGGCACAGCATTTGATTTGGGTAAAGCCATGGCTGTGCCTGGAGCTCCAGGTTCTCTGTTCCCCAAACAGATGTCATCCTGATGTCTCAGGGTAGGTCTCCCCACAGGAGGTTTCTGTAGACTACTCCATTTGTTTGGCAGGAGAGCACAAGGTCAGGAAGGATTTCTGTGACCCTGGCAGTTCATGTCACTGCTTGGATCATGACAGAGAAGAGCAATTCTGCTCTTCTTGTAGTGCCCTCAGAACTAGGCCATAGCAGAGCTGGTGGTCAGTCCATTCCTGGCCAGCACAGCACTCTGAACACTCAACATTGTCCATGTTGAGCACTGGGATCCATGGAGCCAGTGGCCTGACTGCTCCTTTGTGCCTTCAGTGCCCTGTGTGGCACCTAGCTCCCAGAGAGCAGGCTGCCAATGGGCTCACATGGCTTTGGGGAGCTTAGGCACTACAGGAATAGGAAGCAGTTGTGGCACCAGCCTTGTACTCTCCATCTATGCCAAGGAATAGCAATTCTGGTGCAAAGAGAGTTGTGGTGGTTTGGTTTCATGTTGTGGTGCTTTCAGGTGTTAGTTGTGAAGCACACGTTACAAGTGCTGGGAATTGGACACAAAAGAAGTGTGATCACTTGCTCCAAGCCTGCTTGCCACCCGGTGGGAAATAGCAGAGTGCTAGTTTCCCTTATTAAAGCTAAGCTTGCTGCTTTTTCTTGCACAGGCCATTTTGGGTGTGTGTACCATGGGACACTGCTGGATAACGACGGCAGGAAGATCCACTGTGCTGTGAAGTCACTGAACAGTGAGTTCCCTCCTTAGGATGAGACATCACCATCCCTCCAAAGATCAGCAGGGTGAACTGATTCCTTACAAACAGAGCTTCCTAGCTGCAGCTGGCTCACATTTATAGCTGGAGCAGTGCCGTTTACTTCAGATTATTACAATGCATTGGTATAGATCTGTACATCAAATTAAATGCCTGTGTTTTTCCTCTCGAAAGGAAAGGCCACAGGAAAGTGAGGGAAAGGCAGTGTCACTTTTTCTTCTACTTACTACTGAAGATCTAGGTTTGGAAGTCCAATTGTTGGAGAGCAGGCAAAGCTGGTGGGAGAACAGGAGAAGGCTAGAACAGCATTGCTGAGAGGCTTTGCTCAGGTGCTGTTATTCAGTTCTAAATAATTCATAATAAGAGAAAGAGAAGGAAACTCTCCACCAGACTGTGTCTGGTCGTTGTGAGAGAAGGGATGCACATAAGCTGGCTGTGTGTGGGAGGTGAGGAGCATGTCTGTAGCTTCTCAGGATCGCTTTGTTGCCGCACAGAAATGAGTTGTAATTTGTTGAGGTTTCTTTTCATTAACTGACTTTATGACTGGATTTCTCAGGGATTACAGACCTGGAGGAAGTAGCTCAGTTTCTGAAAGAAGGAATCATCATGAAAGATTTCACTCATCCCAATGTTCTCTCCCTGCTGGGCATCTGTTTGCCCAACGAAGGATCTCCCTTAGTCGTTCTTCCGTACATGAAGCACGGAGACCTCCGGAACTTCATCAGGAATGAGACTCATGTAAGTAGATGGAGAGGTGTACAAAGAGTCCAGGCACACCCTGCTGCACCAGCACAGCTTGTAAGCTCTGCTAATTGCATCACATCTACCACTTGGGCTGTTCCTACACCTTCACCTTTGGCACTTGCTGAGGCTGGCACGGAGCCTGACCACGGTGCTGCCACTCCTTCCCTTCCCGCTGAAATTCCTCTCCAGAATGTTTCCCAGCAGTGATCAGCAATAAGCAGTTCTCATTTCCCATCCATAAGCCTCTTTATAAACAACTCTCTTGATGAGCTAAGAGTGCAGGGGCCCAACCATCTGCTGGTGTAAAGCAGCTGATCTCTGTTGACTTCAGCACATGCCAGTCATCACCATCTGCTCTTCCAGCGTGGAGATGAGGGCTCTGCATGTCCAGCTAGTGTCACAAGCCCTTTGTTATCAGTGGGTTTTCTTCTTAAGAAAGAAAAACAACCATTTTTGTACAAAGTAGGAGTCCTCTGTTATCAGAGCTCTTCCCCAGCTCCACTGAAGGATTACAGAGTTCTCCAATGTGCCTCACTGCTTTCCTTCAAGTGTGAGACCACACATCTTGCCCCAGGTAGTGTAAGCTCACTTGATGCTCTACTATTTTCCCCATTTCACAGTGCTGGGACAACAGAAAGCATCCTCTGAACCAGCAGGGGTTTGCCTCTGCCTCTGTGGCACTCAGCAATAGCCAGTGAAGGTTTCTGAGGCAGGGACCTCTTTCCTTTTGAGCTGCTTTCATTCTCCCAGCAGCAAGGTCCTTGTCTATCAGCAGTGCCACGTTCCTCTTGCAGTACACAGAATAATAGCCACAGTTGAACAAGATAGTTGTGCAAAAGAAAATGAGCAACATCAACACCAGCCAAGAATCTGTGTGGCCTTGCTATTCCCTAAGAAGCCATGCTGTTGGATAGCACAATGACAGGTTTAGGGGGATAGTTAACAGTTTCAGTAAGGTCTCACCTTGTAGAGCAGCAGAAAGTTACCAATCTTTGTGGAAGCTCTTTCTCTGCTAACTGCTAAGGTCTCATTTGCCTTTCCCATAGCATCCTACTGATGAGAGCTTGCATTTATTTTGCCCCAGAGAGGTCTCTTCCCTTTCTTGGTCATTTCCAGCTGATGAGCTCCAAGGTGACAGTCAGCACCTTCTCCTGAGGTACATCCTGTTAGCCTAAGTTCACAGCTGGGAATTTTGTGCACCACTTGTCCTGCTGAGGTTTCAGCATCCTGTTCCCATTCCCAGCCCAGGGCATGCTGCTTATGCTGCAAACTCCACTCCTCTGGAGCCTGTCAGCTTTTTTGGTTTCTGAAAATGTCTTTGCTCACTGGAGGTGAGAACTTGACCTAAACTAACTGCAGTTTTACTGCAAGCAGCAGCCTGCCTTGGTCATGCTAGCGGCAGCAGAGGTGTGTCACAGCACAAAGCAGTCTGCTCCTTGGGCTCCTGCACTCCCTGCATCCCAAATGTTTGTGTTTTACAGAACCCAACAGTGAAAGATTTAATTGGATTTGGCCTCCAGGTGGCCAAAGGGATGAAATACCTTGCAAGCAAGAAGTTTGTCCATAGAGACTTGGCAGCAAGAAACTGTATGTAAGTACAAACATCTCCTTCCAGCATGTTATCACACTCTTGTGTGTGAGCCAGTGAGATAAGTACATTTTGCAAGATTCTGCTTTTTGTTTTTTTAGCCAAAACGGAGTGTTTTTTTTCATTGTTCCATAATTATGTTGATGTTTGTCTTGCATACTGATGAGCTACTCAGCCTGCTGAGGGTTCACTTATTGCACACACCTCAGCTTTCTCTGAGTGTGGGAAATAAGGAAAGCTGAGGTGAAAGTGTGGCCTCTCCAAAGCCTTGGTTGGAGAGTTTAAAGGCATCTCCTAAGGGAAGTGAAACTGCTGTTGTCTCAACTTGCTGTGCTTGCAGCACAGCTCTGCAGCAGCAGCACGGCTCTGCTGCTGCACCTAGCAGCAGGGAGAGGAGCACAGGGAACGTGGGGAGAGAAGCAGGAGCACCAAGAAGCACCTGAGAGACCTCTAGACAGCAATCTTTCATTAGATGACTGGCAGCTTGCTTTGGCTCAGCTGCACACACAAATCAAGGTTCAAAAGCAGAGCATGCAAAGAGCCTGGGCAGCTAGGACCCTTCAGTCCACACAAAGACTAACTGAGAGGATTTGCTGATACTCTTGGGCTGATTCATCACCTCTGTTAGGAGTTAAGGAGGTACAGGATTAAACATTAGAGTTTGCTTTTAGCAAGTCATAATCTGGAATCTGGCTGCAAAATGTTTGTTCACTTTTTTTCCAAGGCTTCACACTCCTGCAGCTGAATTGCCTTGGAAGGGGAATGTTTGCTTACAGCTGCTGGGCTTTTAAGGGAGGAAAAAAGCCACTAGCAAGATGATTTTCAGGTTTCCTAAGAAGAAAGGAATTGTAGGTTACTGGATCAAAGTCCAAACAGTGGCAAGAGGACATCCCCTCTGGCCTGCTGTCCCTTGCTTAGGTGAGGAGGGAGAAGCTGTCAGGACATGTCACTGCTTTGCTGCTTCTGTAAGGCTCAGCAGTTGAGAGGCTGGGGAGCTGATGCCTCGTGAGGCTTGAAGCCTCTCAGTGCCCAGGGGCCACGTGCAGTGCAGCACTCAGAAGCAGAGCCCCTGCCACAGAGGTGATGCTCATCAGGGAGGAACCAGGCTGCAGCTACAGTGCCCATGCACTCTGGGCTCTTTTCCAGTCTCCTGGAAGAGGAGCAGGAAGCTGCTATGGGGCAGCCACTGAGATGATGATGGGTCCTTCCTTATCAAAACTGAGAGTGAATAGGGAAAGTGATTCCCTGGCTTGGAAATAAAGCTGAGAGGTTTCTAAGGATGCAGAAGAACTGGTGTAGCACTCCAGCAGGATGTGGCAAAAAACCTTTTTATGCAGAGCAACTGTTTTGAGGAACTGAGAGTCCACCACCACTGCAAAGCTTGCCTGCTCACTGGCAGATAACACTTGTTGTCATTCCTCTAGGTTGGATGAGAAATTCACTGTCAAGGTGGCTGACTTTGGGCTCGCTCGAGATGTCTATGATAAAGAATACTACAGTGTGCACAATAAAACAGGAGCTAAGCTGCCAGTGAAATGGATGGCTCTGGAAAGCTTACAAACTCAGAAATTCACAACCAAGTCAGATGTGGTAATGTACAAACACATTTGTATCACCTCTTCATTTCTCTCCTATTGCCTGAGGCATCTCTCTAGTATTTAATTAATGGACAAAGTCCAAACCAAACCTTGTGTTTAAATCTCCCTTCAGTTCACATAAGAATCAGAGGCTGTTTCTGTATCCAGAAAGGCTGTTTGTCCCAGTCACAAAGCAACAAGCTGTTGACCTGATTATCTGTTACAGGAAACAGAAAAGAGTTTAATCCCACTCCAAGGGAAACTAAGACCATTCCAAGAAGCCAAGTCAGAGCTGAACTCTGCTATAGGAGGGGCTCTGGAAAGCTTGGCAAAAAAAGGTTAACTCGGAGACTTGGAATATTTCATAGTTCTCAAAAAGACTTGGTTTGCTTTATAAATACTTTCTGACTGCCTGCAGCAATCTCGAGCATTACCTGGGCATTGCTGAAGACATTAAATCATGAGTTGGCTGAATCACTTTGCATTTGAGCTCCCCTTTCAACCCAGGCTCCAATGAGCCTGTGATGCCCAGGATTTTCCCCACCTATGTTCTACTCAGTGTGTATTTGCACAGGGTTAGTCAGATCATCAGCCCTTGTCAGCTGGCAGAGCTCCATCAAGCTCAGGAGAGCTCTGCCAATTTACACCAGCTAAGCAGCAGGTCTCTAGGCTTTGCTTTGCTCTGAGTTTCTCTGGCTCTCACTGAAGTGGCTCCTCAAGTCCCTGCAGCATTTTTAGCCCACTGAAAGGAAAGCTGAAGGCAGTAAAATTACTTTTCAGAGAGAAAAAAAATCCGTGCATTTGATTGCTGGAATCTGTCAAACTGGAATGGAAAGCCCTAAAAACTGATGATTTACTTCTTTGCTTCCTTAGTGGTCCTTTGGTGTGTTGTTATGGGAACTGATGACAAGAGGGGCACCACCCTACCCTGATGTGAATTCTTTTGATATAACTGTTTACTTACTGCAAGGCAGGAGGCTGCTGCAGCCTGAGTACTGCCCTGACCCCCTGTAAGTACAGAGGCTGGGGGAGGGAGCAGGGGGGGCTTGGCTTGCCTTTGCTGATGGTTTCAGAGCTGAGCCCTGCTTTGCTTTGCTTTGCCTGGCAGGTATGAAGTCATGCTCAAGTGCTGGCACCCAAAACCCGAGCTGAGGCCAGCCTTTTCTGAACTTGTTTCAAAGATCTCCACAATCTTCTCCACTTTTGTTGGGGAACACTATGTCCATGTCAATGCTACTTATGTCAACGTCAAGTCCATTGCTCCATACCCTTCCCTCTTATCATCCCAGGAGAACACAGATATGGATGTTGACACATGATGGGCAGGGCTGGAAGAGAGGAAAATCCATTCCTGCTTGTAGGAACACAAAGCAAACTGTTTGCTCCACTACTTTTTTACTGCCCACTCGTTGTCAGAACTCTGTTGCACACCTTTATCTTGTTGCCCAAGTTGCACTAGTAGTACAAGGACATGGTATCCTGTTGTTTGGGGCTGTGGGATTCTGTCCCATGCCAGAAACTTCCAAGTGTTTGGAGAACTGCATCAAGTGACCAAAGGGAAGTGCTGTGTGCTGCCATGCAGAGCTGGTTCCCACTAGCTCTCATTAATGTGTGCTCAGCCCCCAGAACAAAGATCCATCATTCATGCCTTGCAGGAGGAAGCAGAGCAGCAATCAGGATGGCTGGAAGGAGCATTACTGCTCCATGTACTTTAGGATAATGAGCAGTGCAGAGATGGTTTCCACACAAAAGGCTAAGACAAATAATGAGAGTTACAAGAGTTTCAAGTTGATTTTCCTCCCTCACAGTCCAAACTTGGGATTTTTGCACTACATCAACAAGGTCTCCTAGGACAAAGGCAGCCAAGAGAGCCAGCCTGGTGGTAAACATCTTCACAGCCATCAGCTCTGAGAGCCACCGTGGTGTGCAGTGAGACAAGTGTGTCAGCCTTGGCTGACAGGACATGGAATGAAGGGAAAAGCATCCAGCTGAAAGCAGTCCTGGTGGCAACTTTATCATTCAAGCACTTCTCTGAGTTGAAGAACCTCTATCAACAGATCTCTGCTGGAAAACCCAAAGCCTCCTCTCAGTCCAGAATTAACCACTCTGCAAATGGAAACTTGAAGGCATCCCTGTGAAACACAGGGACTGAGGGATGTGGGCATCATTATCCCAGAGAGGAAGAGGAGACAGGCAGGCTCAGGGAGTCCCACAGTGAGGAGCTGGAGCTCTGCTATGTCCCCTGGGTGTGGAGCTGCTGCCAGAGGGGAGCCAGGAGGGGAGAAGGTGCAGCCAGCTAAAGGGACACTGCCACAGCAGGAATGCTGATCACTGCTTCAGGCCAGCCTCAATTTGCTGAGCAGACCCATCAAAAGAAGAACCAGCTGCCTAAATCCCACCCCCCAGTGAATTAGGACACCTTCTTCTGCTTCAAAATGATGACTAGAGAAACACTTTTGACAGGAGATAGTAAAGAAGACTTGGATCCAGTAGGGATGAGTACTCTAGCTCTAGGGCAAGCATCACATGTCATTCCTGTTCCTGTGGAATTCTGTGCATACTACTGTATAGCTTGTGTAGGGTAGGCTAGAGCTGGGGTTTGTTGGTGTAAACACAAAAAGGATTCTATTTTTGTATTAAATAAAAAATGACCAGAGTTTATTTTTACTGACCTGTACAGAGCTGGGTTAGGCCACAACAAGACTGCACTGTGAACATTCCAGAGCAATGTGTGTCCATGGGCATGCTTCAGAAAGGGTTAGCAACCTTACAGGAACTAAAATGCTGTGTAAATAGGAGAAAGGAAAGAACTGCCTGTAAACACACTCCACCCTGAGCATCTCCCCTGCTGCAAACCAACCATTTCTACATCTTCACAGAGCTAGAGCAGGTAAAGGACTGACAGAAAGGAGATCTATTGTTCTTGGGAGCCAGTCTTAGAACTGAGAGCTTTCTAATGAGGGCAGAGTGTGTAGGCAAACCCTGAGCAGATAATACTGTATTGTGTTTCATCACCACTTTCCTTTCAGAAACAAACTTTCCTGTCTGCTGAGAGCAATACTAATTGGAGATTGCTTAAGGACAAAAGGCTTTGCTGCAGGCAAGGAGAGAAAAAAAAATCATCTCTTATGGTTGTTCAAAGAGCTGAGGAAGTTTACGAGACAGAGATCTGGAGGAGATACTCCAGACTTGTACATACCTGCTTGAGGAAGGCTGCAATGTGGAACAGGACCTTTATGCTATTTATGACCTTTTGCTTCAGCAAGTGAGTGTTGTGTCTGGGACACCTGTAAGAAAACGTGATGCTGGTCAAGGTTTGGTGTTAGTAAGTTCATCTATCTGCAAAGAGCTGAATGGTACTTCTGGTTAGAGTTGTTGTTATGACCTAATAAATGTTATTACAATGGGTTCAAAGTGTGTTTTGGGGGGGGGAAGGCATTGACAGCAGCAGCTAAGGCTGAAAACATTCTTCTGTTGTGCCACAAGCCCAATCCAGCTAAAAAGGTCTCACATTTTGCATTCTGGTTATTTCCATCTGTTTTATTTTCCATTACATCTTCAGGACTTCCCTGAGGAATAAGTTCAAAAGCTCCAAGGTTTAAGCTCAGTCCACTCCTCATGCCAGGGCCTTGCATGTAAAGCAGAGCAACCCAGCAGCCAGATGATGCTGTCCCCTTGAATACCACATTGGTAACACATTCCTCCTGATTTCTGAGGGATGCTATGGATATTGCCTTTTGAAAGGGTCACAGAACCCCAGGCTTCCAGTGCTCTGTAGCACATCCTCAGCTGCCTTACCCTGGCAGCTTTCCCTCTGCAGAGATGTTAGCAGTGGATGTGACCCATGGCCAAGCCTCCAGCAGAGCCAAGAGACTCCTCAAGGAGGAAGGGATCTCCTCACCCCACAGAGATGTTCCTGTTGATTTCATCCAGGGGTTTTTAGTGCACCAGTAACTCAACTCTTAAATCATTGTTTGCCCCTATTAAAGAAGAATTCTTTTTGAATACATCCAACAATAAAATCAAGGAAGATGCTTTCCCATCCCCTTGGGTTGCTCAGGCTTTGCTTGTTGCTCATTTTTCTCTCTCTGATGTTAAACTCAATCATGAAGAAAGGACCTACATGCCTTCAGTGAATGACTGAAGGGACAAGGTACCTTTTTGTTACCAAAGGAATCTTCAACCTAAAGACAAAGTTCTGCCTTCAGAAAGTTCATTTCTGGAATTCAGTCCTGAGCAGGAAAAAGTCAGAGTAAATTACAGCAGTACAAATCCCAATGGGGTGCTTAACTCACCAAACAAAACATCTACTGCTGAGAAAGTCCAGTTTCCATTATCCTTAACAAACAGGTCATGAACTGAGTATCCCTGGCATCAAAGGAGGACACAGGAAAGCTTGGGCTTTTACCAGGCTGAGGAGTGAAAACATTTACAAGAAACTGTGCTCTGAGAGGCAGCTGGGAGAGTTCAGAGCAAGCAGCAGCCCACAGATCAACCTCTCAGCCTGGAGCTGGACCTGTGTGCTCTGACATTAAACCTGGGTTTGCCTTTTGGATTCCTCATGCTCCAGGGTAAAGCTGAGCCCAGGGACACCCTGCCAGCTGAACAACAATCTGGTGCAGAACAGCCAAACTGGGCTTAAACATGACCCTCAGGCATTGCACAGCACCCTGGGCTGTTGGTTTGTCAGTTGCTGGCTTACCTGGGGTGAGAGAAAGGAGAAGAGCCATGGTCACATTGCTTTTCCCCCTGTTGCCACCTCATCCCTTTCTGTCCCGGGTCTGGAGCTGGCACAGAAAGCCCCAGGGCAGCACACTCACCCTCTGGAGCTGCAGCCTTGGCAGGTTCCAGCTGGGAAGTTAGGGATTGTCCTAGTTTGAGCCAAAACAAGGTACTCAAGCCATAGCCATCATATTCAGTCCCTGAAACTGACACCAAGCTTGGGCCTTAGGGTCTCTTACATAAGGCACAAGACCCAAGCAATGGTTAAGCTAGTTAGCACCTAATTAACAGCTAATCCATACAAGCAGAGGTTTGGGTCTCTCCCTTCCCTGCAGGTTGAGCTCCTGAGCCATCTGGGCTGCTGCAGTGGGAACTCTGCTGGTGATGCTCAGCAGCTCAGCTCTGTGCTGCAGGACTCTCTCTGTTCTGCCTTCCAGCTCCAGCTAAGAGTTCCTGAGTCTGATTCCCATCTGCTGGTGAGTCCTTGTGCCACAGCATCAGAGGGGATGGGGAGGGAGTTGCCATCAAGGGGTTTGGGTATTGCTTTTCTGTGTATATATATATATATATATATGTTTCATGTTACTGTTTTTGTTCAAGTAGCTTCAGTTTCATTTCCAATCCCCAAGCCTCTCTCTCTCTGTTAATTTCCCCCATTCCAGGCAGGAGAAGGGGCTAGTAGAGAATAGCTGTCCTTGGATGAGTGGTTGGCCCAGCCCTAACCCCTGACAGGGATTGAAGTGCCAATGGCCAGCTCTTGTTTGCCCACTCCAAGGCAGGCTGATTTGTTAATCTGGCTTGCCTGCCCTTCTCTCTTCCACTAGGATGTATTGTGACACAGCCTGGTGCACTTAGGAGGTTTATGAGTATCTACTGAATGTCTTCTCACATTTGTCCTCATCAGGGCATCCTCACTCAGGCTCTGTGCCTCTCTACAAACACTGTGCCAGGGTTCTAATTACCAAGTGCCTGTTGAGCCCTTCTCTGGTACAAATGAGAGCTGAATATGCTCCTTGAGGATGTGAGTAGTGTTCCTGCCAAAACCTTTAGGGTGCATGACCAAACATGGACACCTCAGCTGCCATGAGGTTGCAGCTCACTGGGGCAGTTGGCATGCTTTGCAAGTGTGACAAAACTGAACACAAGTGCTAAAAATACAGTTTGAGATGTAAGTAGGAAGAAAATAGGCCTTCAGACAACAGTGGTATATTCTCTGGCTTGTGTCACAGAATCATCATGGCTGGGAAAGATCTTTGAGTCCAGCTTCACTGCAGGGAAATTGGTGTCCATGAAGGTTAATGGCCCCTCCTGAAAGCCAGTAAGAAATGTCCTTCCTTCACAAAATGCTTGGTTTGGATCATATTGGTCATACTGCACTTCCTTTAGATCACATTTGTCATACTGATCTGCCAGGCAGGTAGTCTAAACCAGACTCATTCATACAGGAGCAGAACTCTGCTACTTGCAACCTGAACTGAGCCTAACAAGGTCTCATTTCAGTGAATCCTAAGAAAAACCAGCAACTTCCTTCAGCACCTGAATGAGAATGCAGAGGTTTTGTCCTTCCTTCAGCCAGCAGCTGGCAGTGAGAGGCTGCCCTGAGCTCCAGGGCTCTGCCTGCTGCAGGGCTCAGCAGCATCTCCATGGTTCTCCCCACTCTCCCCAGGGCTGTGCCTGCTGCAGGCCCCAGCAGCATCTCCATGGTTCTCCCCACTCTCCCCAGAGCTGTGCCTGTTGCAGGGCTCAGCAGCATCTCCATGGTTCTCCCCACTCTCCCTAGGTCAGTTAGATGCCACCCTGGCAGCCAGGGCAGCTTTATGAGGAGTAGTTCTGGCAGCTGCAAGAGCTTCCTCTGGTCAGAAGCCATCTGTTTGAAGCCTTCCACTCCTTCAAGAGCTGAAATGCTTCCCAGGGCTGGTTCACTTCCCAGATGTGCTGCAAGCTCCCAGTGTCTCAGCATAGCAGTGACAGACTTTGCTCCAGGGGAACCTCCACTTAGAGCCAAGGGACAGGTGAGCTGTGTCAGTGAGGTGCAGGGGAGCTGCTGCTTGGCCTTAGCTGTGCTTTGCAGTGCCACTGTTGGATTTGCATGGACATGAGAGGTATCCACAACTGGAGATGCTGAGGTTGTGGAGTGGGTTTGCTGCAGATACAGAGTGCACATCTCACACAGCTTCCTGTAGAGCCAAGTACACATAGAGAAGATGAGAAATGCTCCTCACCCTACGATAATTCATCCTTCAAGACAAGGGAACACTGATAAAAAGCTGTTGAATAAAAGGCAAATCCATCCCACCTCTGTGAGTGGCTGAGATAAGGTCAGTACATTGTCCAGCATGAATGTATCCCTCAGTAACAGGGACCTAAGCACACAGCTCAGAGGTGAAGGCATCCCCCAGTAACAGACCTAAGCACACAGCTCAGAAGTGAAGGCATCCCCAGTAACAGAGACCTGAGCACACAGCTCAGAAATCCATCACTTGGAGCAGGTCTGGCTGAAGAAATGAATAGTCAAATTCCTGGTGAGTAGGAAATACTGGAGCACTGGCAGAACTCCCTAATAGGAATGCCACTGTAAACACCTCCTTCCTTCCTCTCTTGATGCTTCTACTCACACATTCCTTTGTGTAAGCAGCCAGTGCCAATTTCAGCCTGCTGTGGGGATGCCCAGCACCAAGGCTGCCCAGAGAAAGAGCAGGAAGAACCAATCTTGTGGATCATGTTTCCTTTGTAACTACACTAGGAAGGACAGTGCATAGAACCTACTAGTGAGTTTGGAGAGAGTGCTTTCCATCAATACCTTTCAAAGATGTCTCATCTTTTCTAAGCTAAGAAGTTTGGTTTTTTTCAGGCCTTAGTCATATCCTTTCTTTTCCAGCCCTTTCCACAGTCTCCTTGCTGGTTATTCCCAGCCCACCCACCCTTGAGCAGCGTGGTGCCAAGGAGGAGCCCTGTGCTCTGCCCCTGCACTGCTGCACAGGGTGAGGAGCTCAGCAGCTCTCCTGCTCATGGCTAGACAAAGGCAGTGAGCCAGGGCAAGCTGTCTGGAGGAGAAGGTGCTGCACACAGGAGGCTTGGTCACCAAGAGCTGTAGGTCGACAGGGATGGCTCCAGGTGCTAGCAAGGCAGCTTCAGAACTTGCTTGAGGATCATTCTGGTTCTACGAGTTCGATTGGTCTGCAGTTCTGACTCCTGTCCTTCCCAAGTCTACATCCCACGTTTGTCTCAGAACAATAGCCTTTCCCTAACTAACTCTGTGATTACCTTGGCTGAATCACACAGCCAGGAAAGGTGTCTCAGCAGGAAAGCTTTCAGCCTAAGAGCTACAGCAAAGCCAGGAGCAGGAACTCAAGTGAGTTGGAACCCCAACCTTTCAATCCCTTAGCCTGATTGCCCAGAGCAATTCACTTACAAGTAGGATAACTCTTCCTAATGTTGTATGCACACATACTCTATGCTTGCACACTGACTTGATCTCTATCACACACACAGAGCCTGGCAGTGGTGTCAGTGAGCACTGCACACAGAGCCTGGCAGTGGTGTTAGTGATAACTCTTCCTAATGTTGTATGCACACATACTCTATGCTTGCACACTGACTTGATCTCTATTTTAACCACCTTTGATCGATTGACTTTGATTGACTTGCCCAATGCAGCCAGGCAGTGCCAGAGATCCCTGGCTGTGAGAGAGGAGTGCTGTAAATCACAGTATTTCCTGAGCTGGGGCAGGCAGCAAGCAGGCCAAGCCCAGGCAGCAGAGCACAGAAGAGACATTGTCTGTGCTGGAATGGGGACTTAGGATATTTGGGAAGATGGAAGCCTCAGGCTGCAGTAGGTAAGGGAGGATGTGCTGAGGCTCTGTGTGCAGTGCTCACTGCCACCACTGCCAGGCTCTCCCTCGTGTCAAACCTGACCGATGGAAACATGCCCTGGGGGCTGCCTCTGCCTAGCAAGTGCTCTCTGAGACCACTAGCTGTGTCCTGGCTGAGGGATGCACAGGTATCCTCTGCATCTGCCTTCAGCTGAGCTTCCAGCTGCACTGGAAATGACTCCGAGTGGCACAGCAGGGAAATCTCCGGGCTGCACTCCCTGCACATCAGCTCCCTCTGCTGCACTTCCATGGCTGGCTGCTCCTCTGTGCTCCACTGTGACCAGGATCTGCATCCTGCAGGACTGACTGACAGACAGACAGCATGCATGCATTTTTCTCTTCAGTTCTTGTGGTTTCCTCTCTTCTTGTAGGCTGCAAATATCCATCTCTAGTTGGTCTCCAAACTGGATGAAATCTCATACCCTTAATCTAATCTCTTCCAAGCAACTGCAGGCTGCAGTCTAGGGAGCAGGATGCTGCAGGACCTGCAGCCTTGCCTTTAGTAGGCACAGGGTAGTGAGATGGTGTGGATCCCAAGCTCTGGGATCATCATCCCACTGAGGATGTTCTGTCTTCCTAAAAGGTTAAACACCTAAGCCCCAGCAGCTGCTGGCTGTGCCCATCCATACTGAGGGCTCCATTTCCTCCACAGGGCACAAATCATTGCTCAGTCCAGACTCAATTCAATTTAGATTTTAAGCCCCCCAAAATACACAAAGCTGGCTCTTTTTTGTTTTTCAGAGAAAGGGAAATTTTTTTGGTTTGAAATTGACCTTATTTTTTATATGTTAAACAGAAGGTTAATTTGAGATTAAACCAGTGCTTATGGTTTTCCTTGGCATGAAATCCAGTTAAATTATCCAAGTATCAAAAGTTGGCCAAGGGATCAAGGAAGATGAGGACAGCAGAGAGGCTCTGAGACATTCCCAAGATTGGATAGCCAGAGCCTGTAGTGAGATTTAATGTGATGGAGAGCATAGAGCCTAGATCAGAAAGAACCAAGGCACCTGGAGGAGTGATCAATAGCCTGTTGGGGAAAATGGCCCACTTACTGATTGTGGAAAAGGAACAGGACAGGGATGGAAAGCTGAGTGCCAGGACTCTCATTTGTTGGAATGCTGAAGCAGAGAGGTAAGGAAGAAGATGAAAAAGAGAGAGGGGATGAGGACATGATCAAGACAGGTCAGCTGAGAGGACAAGGAAGCATCAAGGGGAAGGGCTGAAAGCACTCAAGTATTGAGCTGGCCAGTGGCTCCCAGTAAGAGAGCTGAGGGCTGGGCAGAGCTGCCCTAGGCAGCAGAAAGGGGAGGGAGGCCAGGAGCCCAGTGTGCCCCACAAGAACAGGCTGCAGATGTATCCAGAACCCCCAGATCTGCCAGGCCCCTAGCTGCTGCCCAGAGGCTCACAGCTCACGTTTAGCCCTGGGCTGCAGGCTCCCTGAAGACAGATAATGAGAGAAAGAGGATAAAAAGCAGAGAGGGAGTTTGATCAATTTCATGTTGACTTTGTACCATTCCTTTGATAGCAACAGAATAGTCAAAGCAAATAAAGCTGCTTTGAAATAGGAATTGACAGGAGGAAATACAGCAAGGACATGAGAGGAACTTGATCAGAATTAAGGCACAACTCATTAATCTGTATCACAGTAATAATGTTACTTTCAAGTGAACACCAGCATTTCAAAGCAGAAGGTTTCTGGATCTCCAGCTCCCTGCAAACCCTTTCCAGCTAATCAGTATCATTGCTTCAAAAGAAATTAAACTGTCTCCACCCAGTAACTCTGCTGGCATTTGATCTACAATTGGCTTGAAGTTAAAAATTAATTACCCTGCCAACATATTGATTACAGGACTATAAACATAAAAGCAGCAGCCCAGAACAATGTACACTGACCCTCTGTTGAAACAGCATGTTTGTTTTCCAAAGGCAGCTAATTAAGACAAGTTTTCCCTGGCAGGGGAAGGCCACAGGAAAACTCAAAGCAAGAGTGCCATCTAGTGCAGCAGCAGCAGCCTCAGAGCTCCCCTCCAGCCCTGACTGCACCTGGGGCCTCAGGCTCACAGCACAGGACAGCAAATTGCTCTCACATTCCTCAGGTCTGAAGCCCCAAGCCTTACTTTTGGGGAATAGATGACCTCTAGATGAAGGGAGTCTTGTATCATATTTGTGTTTCTATAATTCATCAAACTAGAGAGAGAAATCTACCTGAGTAGTAAATCCAGTAAAGGTTCTACACTGATGGTAACTGCTCTCTTTCCAAACAGCTGCCCTGGAAGATGATCTCTTTGTGGTCTTTGCATGATACCTCTATTAAAAAGAATCCCTGGATCTATTTCATGGCTTTTTTATTAGATGGATAAGTATACACACCAGTGAGCAAACAGTGGAAGAGAAAAAGGAGGGTACCATTTCTTTGTAGTGTAGTGTCTGTTTAGAATCTATCTACACCCTTGTTAATGATCATTGTTCTCAGAAGAATGTAAGCCACTACCTTTGGTTTTGCCCACACATCCCTGACCGAGCATGTAGGGCTTGTTCTAGAGCAGCCAGGGCCCAAGCCACACGAGGAGCCACAGGAGTCATAATTCCAGAGTTGCTTTCCCATTTTGTTGCCAGCCAGTTTTATGCTTCTCTCTTAAGGCTGCTTTAGGGTCCCCTATTATTAAATGTTCCCTGTCAGGAACTTGGCTTCCTTTTCCCAAACCCCTGCATCCCACCTGCCTCTCTGCACTAGATTCATCTCCATGCATTGTCAGCTCCTGACAAAAAAATCACCTTTGCCTACAAAGGGAGCCTAAAGCAAATCCTGCAGCAGAGAAAGATTCCCAGCTTGATGCCAACTGCCTCAGATTCCTTTCTACCCCCAGGACTCCTATTTCACCAGGGTTTTTTGCACCCCAGCCTGGTGTCAGTGATCTCTAATGCTCACAGCATGGTGTCAGGCACATCTCAGGTGACACAGATGTGTGCAGCATCACACATCCTTCAGCATCTGCAGCTGTGGCAAGACTGCAATTGCTCTCTGCCTTCTTCAGCAGCTCCTTCTCTAGCCTCGGGGCAACTAATCCATTGATGCCCATGGAAATGGCTTGTTTGGGTTCCTTTTTGGCTTGCTTGGCTAACAGAAATGCCTGTAAATGTTGGAACAAGCAGTGTGCTGGAAGGAACAAGCATGCCATGAGATCTGCTGCTCTCTCCTCCCCACTTTCCCATTTTCCCCCTCTTTTCATGCATCTTCTCTTTCTTCCCTGACTCCCAGGAGAAGTCCCAGCAGGGAGCAGCAGTGACAGCAGCAGCAGCCTGATGGGACTCAGAGCAAAGACTGTGAGTCTTGTCTTTGGAAGGCCAAACCCAGAAAGGAGGAGTAAGGAATTGCTGAAAACTCCCAGCAATGAACACACACAGGCCCAGTCACCATCTGCCAGCCAAGGGAACAGCCAGCAAACAACATCCAGCACTGTGGGAGTGCACAGGTCATGAGGAAGCTGGGCTCAGTTACAGCAGGGCTGCAAATAACCACAACTAAGTTTAGAAACAGCTCTCAGTGTCACCATGTCAGCAAGTAGTGGTCCACCTGTGTCTCACCACCCCCTGCCTGTTCCTTCTAGGTCTTGCAGAGGTGATCAAAGTCCTGGGTTGCCCTTGAAACCTCTCCAAAGGCTCCTTGCTGCTCCTTTGCCTCTTTCCCTAAAAATTACTTGTGACTTGAGGACCACAAGAGTTTGAAAGAAGAACAGAGAGCCCTCTCCATCAGCCAAGGTGATGTCACCTTACAGATCTGGATAGCCCACTGCTGCTTGTGTCTCTCCATCACCTCATGCAGCTCATCACAACAGGGATGAGACTCTTCTTTTGGTGCTATCTATCCTGATCCAACATAAGAGACTCAACCCAGAAGTTCAAAGCCTTCTGGTGAGGAAGGAAGTGGAGCACAGCATCTGCACTAACTTGCCACAGATTGCAAAGCCTGAACTGAAAGGAAAGTGCAGGAGGCTTTCTGTCAGCCTCATGATCTCTATCAGTCAGGGATATCATTATCACAGCAGCAAAAGCACTTAAAACAGGCACAGATACAGAGGAAAGTAGAAAACTGGTTAAAGTGCATGTAGAACAAAACTTTCTTCCCTTTCCAGGATCAAAAAGCATTTTCTTTGTTCCAAAAGAGTTCATTTAGATACTGAAATTGTTTAGTGAATTACTAATTGCTACCAAAAAGTTCTAGTTTTATTATTTTCCCAATGAGCTGACACAAAATACAAAGAGAAAAGGGGCTAGTTGTTGGTTTTTTTTTTCAGAGCAGGCATGTTTTACTGCTCTCTGTATTTCTGGAACATGCAGAAATGAAATTAGCATCATCTGGCTTTTAATCTTCCTGTTACTCTTGTTCTGAGATGTTCCTCTTAACCAAAAGATGACTTCTTGGAGAGGCATTGGGGTAGATTTCCTCTGGTTGTGCACTAGACTCTGCTCAGTTGCCTTTCATGCCAGGTGAGGGAGAATCAAGAGTGGAAATGCTTGGGGAAGGGGGCAGGAATTCTTCCTGGCAAACCATGGAATAAAGAGTCGTGTCAGTATGAAGCTGAGCACAAAACAAGCATGAAATACAACAATGGGTAATTCCTGCACTGGGCTTTGTTATGCTTCTCATAGTAATTGAGTGCTTTGCCACAGACCTCTGTACCATAATATAACCCAATTAAGTGTAAAACTGTGGCCTCAAAGTAAGAAAATGGGGGTTTTTTGAAGTCAGACAAGATAAATGCTACCTTGAGACAACGTATAGATGTGTAAAACCTGGCAGTTCTTCCCACAGACACACTGCCCATTGATCTGTAACCCTGTATTACCTGGAAAGGCCAGGTTATTATTATTAATAATGGTTATTATCAACCCAGGTGGGTGAAATCCTGGCTCTCTTGCAGTCAGACATAGATCTGCTCATTTCTAGAGCACCAGAAAACTGAGAATAATGCAATTATGATTGTAGTAAGGCTGCTTTTGCTAAAGGAGAGTGGTCAGCTGAATGCCTCTTGTTTCTTTCAGTCACAACTGCTTGCATGCCTTCTCTTCATTGAGGTTTTCTCTGCAGAAGACATCCAGTTCTACAGAGAGTGAAATAAAAAGCAATTTGGACCCCTCCAGTGAATCTCCACTTCATTAAACAAAAAAGCACATTTGCCAGTTCCTGTTGAAAAACCAATTGGCCAAACAATGTCTCCTGGAAAAATAAAAGGAAATAAATCCAGCTAGAGGACTACACTTTCCTTTTCAGCAGTGAGTAACTAAAAATATAAACAGGAACCAGGCTCAGGGAGAAGGAAGGAAAGGAATGTCTGTATTTTCTCATGGACTTCTTTCAAGCTCAGGTGGCTGTGTGCAAGTACTCATGCAGGACAGACAGATGTGGATGAGCTCTGCAGCACAACAAGATCCTTCAGCTGCATTCACACCACTTGGATAGATCTGGACACCTTTCATTTTCCAGTCAATGATCAGCTTTTCCTTGTCCATCACAACTGGTGTGAAGAATACTGTGCTGCACATCAAGAAAATGTATTTTTTGGCTGTTACCAAAGAGTTATCACTGCACATATCATTCCTCCATACTTTAGTTTGAAGTGATGATAAAAACTTTATTCTACCCACACATTAGGAGCAGACCCTTAAGAAGTTCAGCTTATTCTCCAGCAAGATCAAGTGCTCCATGGCAGATCATATTTCATTTAATGAATTAGAACTTTAATTTATAAGTAAGTTCTTATTCTTCTGAAACTTCCCTGGCTCCCAAATAGCTAATGGCCATTCTGAGGGGATGACCATCTTCTGTGCCTTGGCAGGCTGGAAGCCAGGGAGCACTCCCGGGAAGTGCCAACCTGTACTGCTTTGTTCTCTCATCAGTCCCCAGGCACCTGCCCCTGGGTCACTCTTGGAAGAGGATATAGAATTTCACTGGCCTGGAAGCCAGGTGCTTTGAGCTACACAAACGTTTGCTTTCCTCTGTTACAGTTTTCCTTTTCTGTCTTCTTCCAGGCAACCCTTGCAAGTGCTTCTCCTGTGTCCCACAGCACTGGCAGACACTCTTCACCTTGCCTTACCCTTGTGGTAACAAATTTCCTGTCTGTTTAGTTCCGTTTCCTCCCATTGACCACATTTCTTTCCTGTGTCCAATCTCCTCTGTCACAAACCATTCCACACCATTTCTTTCCTCAGTCTCTGTTGCTGGCATCATACTGAGCTTTCTAGGCTCTGCAGACAACCCCGGTAGCACTCCCAGCCCCCCCCCAGCCCCTCAGCTCTGCCGCTAGCCCTGCCAAGGGCAGCTCTGACACTCGGCACTTTGGGGCTTCTAGCTGCCCGAATTCCCAGAGATCTTGCTTGAACGACTCATTTTGCTATTGAAATAGCACTGGCCCAGGCTGCCCTGGGAGGAGGTGGAGTCACCATCCCTGGAGGTGTCCAAAGCCATGGAGCTGCGGTGCTTAGGGACATGGCTTAGCGGTGCGCATGGCAGTGCTGGTGGATGTTGGGCTGGAGGAGCTCAGAGGGCTTTTCCAACCAGAAGGATTCTACGCTTGTAAACCAGAGATGTTTATTCTCCTGCTCACTCCCACGATGCCCTGAGGGGCGCAGCAGGCTCTGCTCCCCCAGAGTTCCTCTGCTGCGACTCCTCCGGTTGCCCCGAGAGAGCATCCCCACCTCACCCACCCCACGGCCACCGAGCCCGCAATCGGCCCGCAATTGGCGCGCAGCCTGCCCGCCCACAGCAGAACCCCGGCCCCGCGCTGCGCGTGCGCGGCCCGGCCCAGCCCAGCCCTTCCTGCCTGGGAGGGAGGTCTCGGCGGCGGCCGGAGCCAGACGGGAAGATGGCGGACCTGGAGGAGCAGCTGTCGGACGAGGAGAAGGTAGGGCTGGGTAGGGATGCTGCGCTGCTCTCCCCGTGCCTCTGAGGCGGGGAGGCGGCGGGGCCAGCTCGGCTGCCGGCCTGCGGCTCCGTGCTGAGCGTCGCCCCCGGGGCCGGGCCGCTGTGTCGGAGCGGCAGGAGCAGGGTGGGCCTAGCCGCATCTGCCGCCGCTCCTTGTACGGTGCGGGCCCGGCTGCGGGAGGCGGAGCACGCTGTCCGGTGGAGGAGATGGCTGCTGCTCTACCGGCTCCGTGCTGCCATCGCTGTGTGGCGGAGGGGGAACTCTCCCTTCCCCTTCGCACACCTCCACTTCCCGTTGCCGAGGTGCCTTGCCCGTGCCAGCCGGCAGCACCGGAGCACCGGCTCTGCGCCCTCCTCCTCCCCAGGGCATCTGTGCCCTGGCCCCCGAGCAGGCCTGGCCTTGGCCATCGCTGCCCCTTGCAGGCTCCGAGGGCAGGCTGGGGTGTGGGGGATGGAGGAGGGGAGGAGGAAGGCTGCTTTACTTCCTATTAGAAGAGAGGAGCTGGGCAAGCGTGAGGTCAAGGAGCAAAGAGGCTGTGTTAGCGAGCTGCGGGGGTGATAGCTTTTTTAATGGCTGTTGGAAACTTGTTAGATTTCAGACAGATATTTTTTGCACGAAAAATCAGAGAAGGAGCAGAGAGGCTTGGGAGAGCTCAGTTATCAGTGCTGCTTCCTGGCAGCTGCCCGTGTCAGAGCTAGGGTGTGGTGGTTTGTGTCCCTGGTGTTGGAGCACTGCTCGTGGCTTGATGTAATCCACAGTATCAGTCATCCTTTAGTTGAAAAACATCGACTTTTCATGGCTGTGGAAGCTGTGAGATGGCTTAAACGTGGGAGACGTCAATAAATTACATTTCAGACTTCTTTGCAGTTACAGCAGTCTGTAGTGGTTATAATAAGGCAGATTTTTTGCTTGTTTGAGGTTAACAGGAGCACATTTCAGAACTAGAGATGCACTGATGTGCCAAGAGATGCTCAGCACCAGGATCTCGCTGTCTTTATCCCAAGAGGCTTTAAAGTCATGCCTTCCTCTGCTTAATTCACATTCAGATGCCACCTCTCTGTCGGTGCAAGTAGTAATGTAATCAAGAAATGTATCTGGTAATCCATGATTCTTTTAGCCCCTTACATAAAATACAAGTAACTCTAACACAGTACATTGTTCCTAGAACAGATGCTTGAAAATACTTCCGACATCCCTGACTGGTTGAGGTTGGAAGATGCCTCTGGAGGTGGTTTTGTCCAGCCCCTCTGCTCAAGCAGGGTCATCTAGAGCATGCTGCCCAGGACTGTGTACAGATGGCTTTTGGAATGCTCCAAGGATGGAGACTCCACAGCCCCCCTGGGCAAACCTGTGCTGGTGCTTGGTCACCCTTGCAATAGGGAAGTGTTTCCTTTTGCTCAGCACTTCCTGTGTTTCATTCTGTGCCTGTTGCCTCTTGTCCTGACAAGGAATAAAAGCTACAGGGGCAGTTGTGTCTTGGCCCTGTATGATCTGAGAAGCACTGCCTGTGCTTTTGTGAGGATGGAGTTCAGTTCTGAACTGGCTTGTATCAATTCTGATTGCCTTTGCTCCCCCAATGAGTGCAGACCTTGGAGAGACTCTTGCTGCCTCAGTGGATGAGTGAAGAGAATCAGCTCTCTTCCCTTGTCAATTTAAATAGCTCCTTTATCTGCTTCTGATTGCCCTAGAGGAGGGGCATTTGCCAAGCCTGGCAGTATATTTTATTGGCTAATAAAGCAAAGATGGGCAACATTGCAAACCCTTGGAAAAGCAGGCAAATAGCCATGCAGATCTTGTGATTCCTTAAGGTCTTAATTCAGATACAGATATGTCATGCTATCATTTTACAATAAAAATGTTACCTTGAGCATTTTATTTCACTGAGCTAAAAAAAAAATGAGCTGGCTAGGATTTGAAAAGCACACCCTTCTCTCCCATCCCCTTGGAACTATAAATAAAGGCAGCAGGAGAGGCAGACAGACATTTATTTGTGCAGGCAATGAATCCCATTGCTCATTTCTCTCCTTGCCTGGCCCTGGTAGTGCTGAAGGCTGATGCAGGTGGGGGATATGGTTTGGAGGTAATGTCAGTTGAGGCAGAACTACAACACTGGCCAAATCTGCTGAAATTCAAGCAGGAGATCAACAAAATAACATGACTTTTGTGTGTGTGCCAGGCTCCTAATAATGCTGTAAAAGCATAAGGAAGGAGGAGATTGAGGGATGCAAGTTGAGAGAGATCTTTGACTCGTGTCTCTCTTGATGGACAGGCAGCACATTGGATCAGTTCTGTTTGTCCTTCCTGTTGCTCTCTAGCAGTCAGTTTAAGATGGCTCTAGGTGGGTCTGACATAATTCAGCCTTAATTCTTACTGTGTTTAGCATAATTAAGAGTACAGAAAAGGCATGAATTGCAGTAGGAGCAAACCAGGGAGTTACAGTTAGGTGAAGAGGCTCTAAAAGCAAGGGAGGAGAGGAGCCACTTGCCAGGAAGGGTATGATTGTGTAACTGGGTTTGAACTCAGGTTTGTGCCTTAGATTCACAGTTGAGCATGAGATTTCTGAAGCCTTGCTTATCTTTTAGAGCTGATAGTATGAGGATAAATGTTTGCTTCAGTCTATAAATAAAAATGAGGCGTGAGAGGTGGAAATCTTGAAGCTCTGAGCAGAATCTGAGCTCTTCCTATGGCTAATGCATCATCACCTAAGTTTTGCATGCCAAACCTATTTGTCCAGCATATTGGAAGCAGTTTTGTTTAAGTTCAGTAATCAGTTTCTGCAATGTAAATTTTGTTCCACTTCCTGTAGAAGTTGTTTTCCTATCTGTGGTTGTGTCAAACTAGTAACTATATATATAATGTTTTTAGTGAGCATATTAGTGTGAATATAAAACCAACAGTTTTTCCAAATGAATCTAGGCAATTCCTAGAAGGTACTGATTTTACTGTAAAAAAAACACCTTGGAGGTTAAACTGTGAACCTGAGATGTTCTTAATCTTTGTTTTCTTCTCTTTTCCCCTGGTTGCTCATATGATGAGCTTTCATGCATGTGCCTGGAAAAAAGGACTACTGCATCAGAGATGAGCACTTACATTAAAGACTCTGCAGGAAGAATGTTCTAGATGACAAATTTGGGACATGTAGCACTCATTAATTTTAGAACCACTTTTGCATGGATGGGATTTTTCTTGCCTTGTTTTCTAGCCAGCTGCTGAGAAGACCTAGGCTTTCAGCTCAATACAGATGTGTTCTGCTGGCTGTGTTAGAGTGGCAAGCAAAGCTGTGCAGTTCAGAGCTTTTAGCCATGGGTGGTGATAGCTGAAGGTTCAGGTTGATCTTGATCCTTTAGTGTCTACAAACAAACCAGACTTGTTTCACTGATGTCAGACCAGCACAGTCCTCTCAGTGGCTCTGCACTAGCACATGGCAAGTGTGTGACATGAAGTACCCAATTAGATACAGTCAGGAGCCATGGGGAGATTGCTCTTTTCTCCTTTTTTTTTTTCTAGTTAAACCTGTGTGTTGCCCAACTGACATATCCTTTCATATTCTTTGCTGTGTGTACCTGACACAGTGACTTTCAGAAGTCCTGTTTGGCATCTGTGGGTTGTTTTTTTTTTATCCTTCTTCTTAGTATGATGTGATGTGTAAAGAGATTTCAAGATGGACACTTCCAGAGTATTTAGACACTGCTGCTGAAAGGCTCTGCAGGGAAACAGTCAGCATCTCTCAAAATGGTTATTGTTGTGACAATAAATCTTATTATCCAAGCCAGTTGTTCATGTAGAAGGAATGCAGCTAGAACACCTCACCCTGTGTGATTTACTTTTTGCACCACTGAGTGCTAGCACTGTTACATACTCTGCAATAGTTATGTATTCAAAACACTGGAGGAAAACACGTGTTGGACAGATGCAATGCAGCTTGAGGCATTCCTGTGAAGGAAATGTCTCTGTCAAAGCCATAGGCATGGAATGTGCCCCTCCTTTCCTTTCCTGGGCCACAGCACCACATTTTTGCAGTGTTTGCTTCCTCAGCTCTCACAGAAGCAGAAGTGGATTGAATATTACAATGCAGTTAGGCTTGACAGGAAAGCAGTTGCAACACTGCTTTGTGTAGTCATTCCCTCTCTGCCTTTGCTCCAGGTTTCTCTGAGATGCTGCACATCTCAGGATGCTTCTTCACTATTGAAATGATGCTGAGAAGCCACTGAGCTGCTGCCATGGGATAATCTCTTTCTCACATGCATGTTCTCAGGGCTTCTCTAACCCTTTGAAGGCTTCTTCACCTCACTGAACTCTTAGCAGCAAGAAGCAACAATTATTTAAAGCTCTCTTAATAAGTGAATTGGTTGCTGTGCTCTTGCCACTTTTTAAAGCTCTTAGCTAGATCAGTTTGCCTCTCTGGATGCTCACAGAAATAGCTGAGCAGGAGTGATACAGAGGAGTGTGTACAAGTGGATCACATTTGGGAAGAGGCAAGGAGTTTAGTCCTTTTGGTGGCAGCAGCAGCATGGTATTGGGTTAGTTTATGCTGCTTAGGAAACACCTCCAGCCCTTTTTTAGTATTATGTGAGAAGTGGTATTGTAATTGCTGGTGTAACATCCTGGGAAGACTTTAATAAGCACTTGGAGGCAGTAATGCCAAGTGTCTCCCTTTCCAAAACATTGAAGGGTTTGCAAACTCCAGAAGTCTTTTGATGTTTGCAGCCCTGCTGGGGTCATCAGGCACTGCACCTTGCAAATGATTGAACCTTAGGCTGTGTTCCTGGATGGGCCACAGGTGTCAGTGCACAATGACCTTTGGTAGAAGGTGGCAGCTTTGTGGTTCTTTAGAAAGGAAAGCTGCATATTGCATAGCAATGGCTCAGCTGAACCCCACACACAAGTTAGAATGCAGCTCAGCACTCAATAAAACCAGACAAGCCTTGTGTTCAGAGTCACTCCAGGTAGGATGCTGAGGGATTTGCATGCTAGTGGGAGTGTGAACTACAGGCTCTTGAGAGAAGTGCAATTGGCCTAGCTTGAATCAGCTTAACTGTGTTCATATTTCTGTAAAGATGGGCTAATTGTGAGAAACCTCTGTAGCTACCTGTGGGTAAGTTCAGGAGAATCACAGAATGCTCCTAGGGAGATCAAGACAAAGCTTAGTTGTCTGCAGAAAAGCCTCCTGAAGCAGCAAGAGCTGTGGCACAAGGCATAACTCTGGCAGCAGGGCTCACAGGAGTCTTTCTGTTCCCAGAGCAGAACCAAAGAGCTCCCTTCTCCCAGATGTGATCTCATTGACTTTTTGGCCAAGCCTAGGTTCCTGTGAATGGGAGATTTGTTGTGTTTTGTAAGGAAGCAAAGGTGCTCTCAGGAATCCAGAATAGAAGTGAATCATGTGCAGTGCCTTGCTGCTGCTGTAAGCTTTTCTGTAGTCACTGATGAAAGTAACCTACAGAAGCTCTGCATTTGGGGTTGGTTTATTTGTTTTCCTCCTGTGATTAGCAACAAAGTTGTTTTGAGTGGAAATATTATGGCCATCTGTTTCTTTTTTCCCTCACCCTCCTGATTGTCATGTAGTTTTTAGGTAAAAAGGGCTTTGTTGAATCTCTACTTGCCTGTTCCAGTTTCATGGCTGTGGAGCAGTAAAGTGGAACCTGTTGTGAGTGGGGAGGAAGGGTGGGTCTGCCTGCTGCAGGGAGCTCACAGCTGAACTGGAAATAACTGATGTGTAGAGAGAGCAAGGGGTTCACAGGATGTGCTTTCACAGGATCTGTCTTCCCCAGCACATTTTTGCTGCTCAGTGTGGCTCCTGATTGCAGGAGTGAGCTGTCAGGCAGCTTGGCAAATACAGCTGCTGAGTTAGAAAGGGGAAAAGGAGAAGGGGGGGCAGTGGGGACAGAAAAGCCAAGTGAAGTTGTAAGATTTCTGTTAGTGTTGGGTTCTCAGGAGTGAGCAGAGCTGGCAGGCCTTGGGGAGCCCCTGCACTCGTGCAGGCACACAGTCATGACCATATATAGGCACACACAGCACACAAGGTCAGGCTTTTTGAGTTGCCATGTGCCACGAACAGGAAGAGTGCTTTGGGGACAGCTGAAGTCACTGCATGGAACTGCTTGAAGTTGTCTCAGACTGGAAAAGGTGGAGAAGTAGGATTTCTCTATGTATCTGATGGGTGTTAGACAATGAGAGAGATTGGATCTGGGGGGAAAAGGCAGAAGTATGAAAACAGGACAGCTTGAGCATAACTGTTCTGTACATTGCTACCTCTGTGCCTGTGTCATCTGAACACTGCCAGTACTCTAGTAACTGACTGCAGGCTTTTGTTGACAGACAAATTGATTTAATCTCTAGCAGAATGAAGAATGAGGCTTTATTATGCCTAATATCCATGCTAATCACATCCAACAAACCTGTCCTGTTCTCTAAGCTTTCTCAGTCTGATTTTTACCTTAATTGAAATAGTTCAGTTTATGCAATTGAAAAGCTTGTAACTGATATGATTGGTAGCATTTGGCTTCACTTGAATTGAGAGTAAATGTCACTAGCTCTCTACTAGTCCACTAACTGACTGCAGTTGGGCAGGTAGAAGGCTGGAGAAAGCCCAGGCACCTGAACTTGCAGTGGAAGTCCTGGTTTATGCAGTGTTCTGTGTGCAAGAAGTTGTGGCTGAGGGCAATTGCTTGAGGATTTGCTTTCAAGAAGTTCTCCAGGTGTTTTTTTAAGGTGTACCTGCTGATAGTGTGGTGCTGAGAGGCCTTAGAGGGACATGCAGGTGCTGTAGTGTCTACACAAGTGTTTAGAAGCATAGCATGTGTAGATCTTTGAAGATCAAATGTATCTTCATTGTGGTTTTTGGCTCTCTGGGAATGTGTGTTGATTCCCAAGCATCCATGGACTGGAATTTCAATAGATGGTGAGTCTATTATTGAGCTTAGTTGTTCTAGGAATGTTTTTTTGCCAGGGCCACAAAGCACAGTGGCTCAGTTTCTCTCCTCCCCTCACATCAGTGCTTTTGTATTGCAGGTGCGTATAGCAGCAAAATTCATCATCCATGCTCCTCCTGGGGAATTCAATGAGGTCTTCAATGGTGAGTAGCTGTCTGCTCTCTCCTTTCATCCACAACTCTCTGGCTGATTACTCTCCTGAACTTCATCTGGCTTCTATTTGAGCAGCTCCCATGCTGTCTGAGCTGGTTTGGTGGCTTGGCATAATGAGCTTTGCAGTCACAAGACAGCTAGGAGTTTCAGTGCAAAAGGAGGAAAGCAGCACTGGGCTTTGGGCTGGGACAGTGAGCTTTCTCTTCTGAACCAGCCATGAGTGAACAGTTGCTAGGGTTTTCAGGTAGAAGACATGCGCTTTTTTAGTCAGTTACAGTTTTCAACAGAAAGTGGACTAGCTGGCATTAAAATGGTCTGTGTTTTGTTTTAAGAGGAGGAGTATCACTACAAATACTTAACCTTGAATATACAAAGGCCTACTACTTAATGGAAAGGTTAATCTCCTGCAAACATTTTTAACCCTTAAGTTCTGGGGAGGAAGTAGAACACATACCATCTTAGTGTCATCAAAATACAGTAACCACTACCATCAGCTTTGGGAATTTACAGCTTAAAAGTGAACTGCTTTGGGTCCTGTGCTGTTGTCATTCAGAACTTCTCTAGAAGCTGCTTTGACAGCTTGCTGGAGCTGTCCCAGAGGCTGGCTGAGAGCTGCTTAGCAGGCTGGCTTGGAAGGCTTCCACTGCCCTGCTACCCTTCTCATTCTGTTCAGTCACAATCAGGAGCAGTGGAGCAGTGAATCCCCTTCCTAGTGGGGTGTGGGATGCTTTGGATTTCTGTTGTGTGCAGTCTGCTGCCATTTGTGCTGTGACTAAAGAAGTTGCTGTTGCCAATCTCTCCTTGCAGATGTTCGCTTGCTGCTCAACAATGACAATCTGCTCAGGGAAGGAGCAGCCCAGTAAGTACCAGGTGCCACAGGCCCTGCTGCAGCAAAGCAGGGTGTTTGGCAGGAAGGCTTTCACTGCCAGCAAGGGATTCCTTTAAAAAGAGATGTGCTGGGCAACTGAAGCCTTCCTATGTGTGTTAGCATCTGTATTGTATCCTGATGGTTAGAGCAACTCTTCTTGGAAACGGGGGGCCTGGATTTTTGGAATTAGTCTCCACCTTTTGCATTTCCTTCTCTGTTTCCTAGTGGGTGTTGTAGGCACTGAACATCTGTAAAATACTGCTTCCTTAGACCCTGCTCATATAGCAAAACATTATGCCCACTGTATTTTATGCCCAAACTAGCTTCCTCTGTAAGAATGGAGATGTCAGGCTTAGATTGTATCCCTGTGGAATTTAAACTGTCTGTTCCTCCAAGTTGTATGGGTTTCTGTAAAGCTGATGTGGTTGGCTAGGTCAGAGTACTTTAGAACATAAAGAGTTGTGTAATGGTGACTGGAATCTGTAATCAGAGCACTGAATGAACCACAGTGACTCCAGGAACTTGGGCCTGCTAGATAATGAAGCAGTGACCTTGCCCAGATTATTAGCTATCATTGAAATCTCTCACAGCTTCTAAGGAAAAAGACTGTGCCTGATCCAGGCTTTTGGTGTTGTTTTTTTCTCTTGTAGTGCATTTGCACAGTACAACCTGGACCAGTTTACTCCAGTAAAAATCGATGGTTACGATGAACAGGTATGAGTGCAGTGAAATCCTTACAGTGTCCTCAAACTGCTAGAGATGTGCTGCTGCTGAGGCAAGAAAAGGAAAAGAAATGCATCTTCCCTGCCAAAATACAGAGATTATGACCCCCCCAGTACTAGCAGGTCTGTAAGTGAATCACTGAGGGCGTCTGAAGAGCTTGACATCTCAGTCTGTGTGCTTGGCCTGAGCTTAGTCTGACCTGATTGGGAGCTGTAGGAACAGTTTGCTGCATCTTTAATCTAGAAGACAAACTCCTATATTGCATTGTTTGCTGCAGTAAGAGGGTAAGTTAGTGTGTGAGATTAGCCTCATCTCCTCTTGCTCTGTGCATGTTCTGTTTAACAGGTGACTCTTTGGATAGAAGGAAGCTCCCTAGGCTATCTTAGTTTGGGCATGGTATAGTTTTTCTCTTCATTCAGTAGCAAATATTATTAACTCAAGTTTTCTTCCACAGGTTTTGATAACAGAACATGGTGATTTGGGAAATGGAAAATTTTTGGATCCCAAGAACAAGATTTCTTTTAAATTTGATCACTTGAGGAAGGAGGCTACTGATCCTAGACCCCATGAAGTGGAAAATGCCATAGAGTCCTGGAGAAATTCAGTTGAAACAGCCATGAAAGCCTATGTGAAAGAACACTACCCAAATGGGGTCTGCACAGTAAGTTCTGACTTACAGAACCACTCGAGCTAGAAAGGTGTTTGTCAAGCAGGGAGCTAGGATTGGATCCCCAGGCACTCAGAGGAGTTCCACCTGCTGTAAGGCAAACCAAATGGCATGTTGCTTGAGATCATTGCAGTAGTATTTGATTTTCAGGGGATAAAGCAGAGCAGAGGACCACAGCCAGCCCCTCAGTCACCTCTGTGCTAGTCTGTCAAGGCTTCAGTCATCCTTTAGCTGTAGAATAACTGGTGTCTGAGAGCCAGCTGGTAACAGATACTGTCACAGCACCACTGCTGTAGCCTTAACACTCTTCTAGCTGCAGAAAAATTGGACTTTGCAGTATGTAACATTTCAGAGGAGATGTTTAACCTTCAGATGACTTTAATGTCAATTTTTTCTGCAGTATACAGCTTGTTTCATGTACTGAATATTAGGTAAGAAATGCAGTGGTTGTAAAATGGAAATGTACTGTTTATTTCATGATAATAGAACTAGATATCTCCAAGCAGTTCGAGCAAGACAGATACTGGAACTTGAATTCTTCTTGTTGTCTTGAAGGTCTATGGTAAGACAATTGATGGGCAGCAGACCATTATTGCATGCATAGAGAGCCATCAGTTCCAAGCAAAAAACTTCTGGTAAGTTTCTGTCTGGAGACAGACACAGTAAACTAGAGCAAGCTGAGTAAGTGCACTGGTGCCATCACATCCTAATCCTTAGTTCAGAGCAGGAGCTGCATGCACATCTGGCACAGGACTGCTTTCTCCCTCTACCCTACCCCAAGTTTCTCTGCTAAAACTACATAGACCTCTCTTCCTTTGTGGTAAGTCAAGTGGCAGACTGCACAGCTTTAGCTCCTTTGTGGAGCTTGGGGAACTTCAGCAGAGGTCACTAAAGTGATGACATACTGGTTTGAGCTGAGAGCATTTCCTACAGAAGCATCCTTCTGAACTTGAGCTTTTTGAATTGGAATAGCATCTTGAGGACTAAAAGGATTCCCCAGAGTGGAGTCACTGTGGTCATCTTAACCTCAAGCACCACAGAGTGACAAAGCAGCAAACAACTCTGTTAGCTAGCCATGGAATCCTGAGCATCTAAAAGGTAATATTGTACCCAAAATGGAGCTCATGAAGCACATCAGCTTGCTTGCAGGGGTCAGTCTCTTAAGACTACCAGCAGTATTCATGTCACTGAGCTGGGTGACCCTTCCAGCTCTCTTAGAGATGCCAGTAAGCTGCTGATTTGCTGTAGTCTGAATTTTCAGTGATAATCTGTAATTTGGGGATTATCTGCAACAATAAGCAGTGGCTTACTACCTGAGGCAGTGTTAGTATCTGAGCTGTGTCCATATAGATCTGTTAGGAGCTGTTCATCTTCAAGTCTTTATCTTTCTCCTTTTCCAAAGCACTGGAATCCACACCTAACATTAGGTAGGATTGGAACTCCAAGGATCAGCTTGCTTTCCTCTTTCAAGTGCAGACAAAGGAGGAATCAAGAGACAGCTGCAGTGCATTCTTAATATAGCTTTAGTGTGCTAACCTTCTAATCCACTAACCTCAGAACTCCACAAGAAAATGGCTGGCCCACAGGAAAGAGATCAGGTGAAACTCCAAGCTCCCCAGGCTGTTTTCCAGATGTTTGAAACTCTCTTTCAGCAATTTGGCAAGGATACTGAATTTGTGGCAGGGAACTGGAAGGAAAGAGTTGTCCTGGAAAGCTAGGAGAGCTGTAAGGCTGAGGTGTCACTTTGACCCAGCAAGGTGTCCTGGCCCCAGAAACAAGATATTTACTGTGTATGCCTGATTAATAATGAGGGAGGGAAAGAGCTTTGGAGGCTTGAGCGATTTTCAGAAGCTCAGTCCTACTGTTAAAAGATTCTTACTAATAAATCTCTTTGGTCCACAGCCAAAACTGAGGTTAAGTATTCTGGGGAAACTGCTCTCTTCTCAGCTGCTTGTAGGGCCAGATCTGTAGGGAAAGCTTTCCCTTCTGTTTCCTTTGCCTGTTGCTGGGGGGACAGCTGATGTGTGTGTGATTTCTGTGCAGGAATGGCCGTTGGAGGTCAGAGTGGAAGTTTACAATCAGCCCTTCAAGCACTCAGGTGGCTGGCATCTTGAAGATTCAGGTATGCTCTTGTGCAGCTGTGTCCTGGGCAGCAGTGTCTGCAGCTCTGCTCAGGGGAGGCTTCAGCCTGGGGCCTCTTGTGTGCTGGCCAGGGGACCTGACTCCCTGCCTTGCTTCCCTGCAGTGTGTACACATCTTGTGCAGTCTTTAAAGCCAAGTCTGGGCTCAGGGACTAGAATATTGGTGCAGTCTGCCTTTCAGCATAGTGCTTTCTTGTCTTTTTCACAAGACACAGAGTCAAGTTCCCTTTTCCTACTCTCCTTGTGCCCTTCCTTACTGCTCAGTTCCTTGCCTTCAGCAGGAAGAGGCAATGGAATGTTTTCCTAGCCCTGGCCTGAGGCTAGGATGTTATTTTAGGATCAGATCCACCCAAGCAGGGAGCCTGAATCTGAGTTGCCATTCTGGGCAAGTTGTGTAGCAGCTGGGATGGTGGACATGAGGACAGCTGCTTTCCTGTTCTCAGACTGAGGTGCTCCTGGGAAGCACCCTAAGGAACTCCTAGGCCTCTTAAGACTTGGGGAGAAGCTAAAATCCAGCTTGCAGCACAACAGCCATTTCCTCCATGGCATGCACTTGCTTTTCATGTGTGTTTGATTTGTATGGGTTTGTTATGATGGTCAATAACTTGGATTTCCCTGGATGCTGTTGGTCTGTAACACTTCACCTGAGCTTCCTTGTTCTATAGGTTCACTATTATGAAGATGGCAATGTCCAGCTGGTGAGCCATAAAGACATACAGGATTCCCTAACAGTGTCTGTAAGTCAACTTGAGAGACCTCCTTCTGTATCTTGAAATGACTTGCTTGTTTAGAAAGAAAGCTCACAAGTTTGGAGGTTGCTTGGCTTTGTTCTCATTTGTAAAGATTTTATGTGCAATAGTTGTTGTTTTTACCAAACATCTAGTTGCTGTTTAATTTTAAATGAATGTATGCTTGCATGTGGCTTACAGGAACTAAACTAGCTTCATTGGGAAGCTTTAATTAGCTGCTAGCAGTCTTTCTGCACTTCTGTTATATTAAACTTTGGTCTGCAAAGTGACCTATGGAATGAATTCTTGACTATGAAGGAGGTTTGAGTTAGAATAACTCAATCTCTAGGAGATTGCTTCCTTTGCTCACTGGCAGGAGAACAATATGCAGCTCCCAGTTGAGCAGCAGGAGTGGATATTGTGTCCTCCCTGTCTCTCATTGGTGCTGTCACCTCTTGCTTTGCTGTACAGAAAGCTCTTTCAGAGATGCTGCAGTGTGGGGAAACATGAACACACTTCATATTTAAAGCATCATTTTTGTTCAGCTTCTCTCTAAATGGATCAGGAGCATATGGCATGTGTTGTGTTCAGGTTTGGTTTAGCCACTCAATGGCCATGTGTTTGTTCTCTTGGTGTCTGCCTGGCATTGCTGATAACCATAGGCAAAGCCATAACCCAGTTGGCTCTGGAATTATGCTGTGTGCCAGACCTCATTCCAGTGCTTTTTCTTCCTAGAATGAAGCCCAGACAGCAAAGGAGTTTATAAAAATTGTAGAGGCTGCAGAAAATGAGTATCAGGTATGTTGGAAACAAAAGACTCTGCCCTTCCTCACGTGGGTAATATTACCATATACTTAACCAAAGCTTGTATTCCATAATTAGCAAGCTTTTGATAGTAAGAGAATGCAGTTTCATACAAATATAAATAGATGACAAGCTGCTATTAACTGTGTCCTCCATTTCCATACCTTCTGGTGATTGCACTCACCTACTTAGCATCCCATTAGAAGACTTTCTTTTGAGAGCAGAGAGGTCCCTGGTGTGCTCATGCAGCAGCAATTCTGATCTCTCAGTGTTAGTGCACTCCTCCAGAGGAGCTTTGTGCAGGTTCTGCTCAGAGGCTGCTCTGTTAGGCAGCACTGCTCAATATTCCCGTGAGCATCACACATTGCAGTTGGTCATTTTGTAGGGAGAGAGGTGTAACTGTTCTAGATATCCCCTGTAGAACAGATTCCTGTTCATGTCTTGAACATCAGGTAAATTTCAGACCCAGTCCTGTCAGGTATCCTAGAATGGTTTGGGTTGGAAGGGAGCTCTGGAGCTCATCTAGTCCAACCCCCCTGCAGTGGCCAGGGACATCCCCAACTAGAGCAGCTTGCCCAGAGCCCTGGCAAGCCTCACCTGCAATGCCTCCAGGGATGGGAACTCAACCACCTCCCTGGGCAACCTGGGCCAGTGTTCCACCACCCTCGTGGGGAGGAACTTCTTTCTAATGTCCAGTTTAAATCTACTCTTCTCCAATTTAAAACCATTGCCCCTTGTCCTTTCGCTGCAGGCCTTTGCAAACAGGCCCTCTGCAGCCTGCTTGGAAGTTCCCTTTAGGTACTGGAAAGTTACTAGTAGGTCCCCCTACTTTTGAAGAGATGCTCTTCAAAAATGCACCAAGTATGTCTCATATGCATCTCATCTCTCATATCATACCTATCATACTGTGCACTGTGTTCAAGGGCCTGCAGTGCTGTGGGCTGACTCCCCTCCCCACAGAGCAAACAGGAGAGGACCTGAGTGTCTGAACTGGTGAGGTACGAGCTGCCTCTGACCAACAGCTCGTGGCTGCTGCTGACTAAGCACACTGGGATCTGCTGAGGCCTCCAGGCAGCTTTAGGCCATGTGCTGAGTTCCAGTCTAGAGCTACCAAATGTTCCTTTGATTTAGCATATTTCTATGGAGCCTGTTGGAGAGGTGACAGGTCACTCCATCATGTCACTTCCTAGACAGCCTCCTAGTTGTGTCCCTGCTGTGTGTGTTGTGTCCCCTGAGCAGACTGCCATCAGTGAGAACTACCAGACCATGTCAGACACGACCTTCAAGGCCTTGCGCCGGCAGCTGCCCGTCACCCGCACCAAGATCGACTGGAACAAGATCCTCAGCTACAAGATTGGCAAGGAGATGCAGAATGCTTAGAGTGGAGCTGCATGACTGCACCCTTTTAGTCTCCTCCTAGACAAATAAAAATGATTTAAAAGCATTTGGAACTGTTGAATCAGCCAGTCAGCATGGGCTTTTGCCATTGAGAATCACTGTAAGTAGTTTGGTTAGAGCACAAAGCTTAGCTAAGTGACTTTTTTCCCTTTTCTTTGTTGTTTGGTTGTTTTTTTTTTCCCAGAGGGTTGTAACTTCAGTCTAGCTGAATATCTTCCTGTAGAGTTTCTGTTGTACCTTTATTTTTTTATAATGAAGAGACCATGCCTTTAGTTTTCAATGATCCTTTAAGAACAGATTGAGAAATGTTTGTGCATATGATAGAAACTTTTCTCTTGCTCTCCTGTGAAATGGACAAACCTCCAAGAGTGGCTGGGTTGTGGTGGAGATTAGTCATTGCATTGCATGGAGTTAGCCATAGGTGCTGTTTATGAAATCATCCATCCTTTCATGACAGGTACAATTGGGAAAGGCAATTTCTCTGTCATTGAAACCTTCCAGAGTACTTATTTAGCTAGCTCTGTGGTAACTCATGTTTTGTTTTTAATGCAAAAAGCAAAGGCCAAGGTCTAATGCTGTTTTAAGACTTGGAAATTGAATAAAAGTACTTATTTCAGAACTGCATTTAATGCTTTGTTCCTGACAATTACTTAAATGAGCTCAAACTCCATCTGCCCTTGAGGGTTTTTTATCCTAAAGCCACAAATGTATTATAACAAGGCATATTGTAATATATATAATCCTGTACTCATTATGATGTCTGTCAGTTTATTTTTTTTTCCTTGGATTGAAATGTACTAAGATTCAATGTGACATTAAAATGCAAATTTTCTATTTATTTGAGTATCATATTGCTTCCTGACACAGCCTAGTTCTTGTGTTTCTATCTCTTGTTAAAACACTGCTTAAACCAGCCACAGATTTGTGGTCTGTTGGCTATCCTCAGTGTATCTGGAGGCTGTTGGAATATCTTCATTGCATTTAGGAAACCTCTAGAGAGGGAAGTTCCTGCAAACAGTTACCTTTTAGCTTCAGAGCTACAGAGGATGGAAGAAATGATTAGAGCCAAAATCTGTCTGGAGAGTATTTTCCCTGCCTGATACACCTCTGATTGCAAATGGGCATCAGGTAGCTGCAGCCAGAGTTCATGACAAATGCTGTGTAACACTGAGGTGAAATGTACAGTTTACTTTGCACTGGCTGAAAAGCTGTTTTAAATATGCTGCCTAATTGTATGCTGATGACAAAATGAAACAGCAGGTACTTCTGCACACTCCTCCAGCAGTAAAGCTTACACAAAGGCCCTGTCCCTTTGTTTCCAGCATGATCCAGTTAATTACCTTACACTCTGAAGCTCCAGCATAGCAAGAGAACAAAACTGTGCACAGCAGCAAGTAGTTTGCAGTTTGGATTGTGCTAGCAGTAGCCTTGATTCTGTTCTGCAGTGCTGGCTCACACAGGGCTATGGAATTCACTGCAGTTCCTGGGCTTGCTGCTGCTTTCCAGTACCAAACTGCAGAGCAGAGGAGTGGATTTGTTGTGCCACAGCCTTCCTAGGGAGTTGTCCTCTTCACTGTCCTCCCAGCTCAGCTCTGGAGCCATGGTGCTGTAAAAGGAGCCGTAGGGAATAGGAATGGGAATGGGAGCTGGGAGCAGATGCTGAGTCACTCTCAAGGCACTCTGTCAGTCTTGACTGAGATGGAATCTTGCCTGAAGAATTTCCTCAGCATACTTAGGAACAAGGTAAAAAGAAAAGGCAGTGAGTGGGCAGTTAGGAGAACTGTTCATGGGCAACAGTTGGTGCAAATCACTTTTCTAGCTGTTAAGAATATTGTGTCTTAACCAGAATCAGCACTGGCTGAAAGTCAGAATGCTGTTTTTCTTACCTGAAATGAAAAGTTAGTTTTAAATATACTCCTAATAAAGAGATATTTCACTGTGAAGTACTCTATTCCTGTGTTTCCCTCTCTGTTTATTCAGTCCTGTGAGTCTTAATTCCTTCTCTTGAAAGAACAACATGCAGGTGCAGTTCTACCAGCAGGGTGACAGAAGTAGATCTGTATTGCTTCTCTTTTTTTTTCCTGTTGTATTAATCTTTAGTCTGTGAGATAATCCTACACCTTGAACATCCAATTTATTAAGTTCTAGTTTCAATAAAGTAATTTCTAAATCAATCAACTATCCTGTTCCTCTTTGCAGATGGTATGCTGTGCCCTGTAGGGGTGATGACTCCCCTGGGCATCAGCTGAGACTCAGCTTGGTTTCTCTCTCATTTTTGGATGTCACTTGCACTTTTGTTGTTTCTGGCCCTTCTGAGCTGGAGAACTTCAGAGCTTGCTTTGTAGGCTTTAGGGTGTTCTATGTAGGTAAAGCATTTGTCCCAGAAACTGCTGTAGCATTGCCTGAGTTGCTCTTTGTTGATACTCTAAATGAAAAGACAAGCTCTGTGCTGTGGAATGTTGCTGTGCTAGGCATTATGGACTTGTGAAATGCTTGTGTTCCTCCTCCTGCATTTCAGTGTCCCTTGAGAGGAAGGAATTGTCCTTTCTGAACATCTACAGCAGGGGTAGCAGTTCTGCTTCCAGGCTCTCCAGAGCAGCCTCTTTTTGTGTGTGTCTTAAAATCACTACTGCAGGTAGAAGGAAGCTTCAAAGTCATGGTCAGTTTGGTAACAAGAGCTTCTTGTGCTCTGCATGCTGATAAGAGTTGTGCCACCTGCTTTAGCTGGGAACCTAATAGCTGTGTTCTCCTCAGGAGATGACTCCAGCCACATCTAGGCATGATGGAGTAAATTCCTTCCCTCATCCCCACACTCTGGCTTGGCTAACAAAGCACTTTGGGTCCACTTGAGTTCACTTGCTGACCTGGCAGCTGGGCTCTGAATGTGACCTGAGTCTGTACTAGTGCTTTCCTTCAGGCAGCTTCAAAGTGTTGAGGATGTCTGTAGGCTCAGACTAAACCTGGCCTGCAGATTGCCAGACTGTAGGTGTAGAGGTGGAACATCACCTGTTGGACTCTCTGGGTTGTCTCCTGTCACACTGAATTATTTGGTGACACAGACATAGCTTCTGCTGCATTCATTGACTGCAAAGACTAAGCCTGTTCTTCCTCTGATGCAACTGTAAATTAGGTGGAGATTAAGCTTAGTTTGTTCACAACCTTCCAGTGTCCATTTCTGTGTGACTGGCAACTCATTTTTTGGTTGTTGTAGTAAAGGGGAAATACTGCAACACATTTAAACCAAAAAAGTCTATTTTCCTCCACAGTTCAAGCAAAGGCACTGTGAACGTGTGCTTGATTCCTTCTGGATGGATGTGAAGAGGCAAGACACACAGGCCAAGGAGGAAAGAATTGTGTCAGGCCCTTGCCTGTCCTCCACAAAGCTGCCTGCCCAGTTCTTGGCTCCCAAGAAACCTGATGCAATCTGATTTGTATAGCTGAGCTCCAAGGGGTGCAGTGTGGCCACATTTCCTTTGTGGCCCTAGAAGAAGTTATTGATCTCTGAAATGTTCAGACAGAAGATATTCTAAGGGGTTTTTGTTTGTTTGTTTGTTTCCAACATTCAAGCCCCTGCTACTTCGGAGCATGAGCTGTACACAGAGAAGGCAAGGCAGGGTTGTCAGACCAGCCTTCTGCTGCATGGTGGGCCCAGCTAGTGTTGTCTTCCTTGCTAGGATCCAAGTTCAAGAGCTTTTCTTTCTTCTGGAAAGAAGCAACACCTTCCCTGGGCCTCATGTCTAGTGTCTGTCATAGCTTCTAGTTCCTGGTTTCATTTAGCCAAGTCCCCAACAGTCGTGTGACAAACTAGGAACCCTGAGCTCAGTCTGCTGCAGCCAGAGCAGCAGGGTTTGCACTTAGGGGTGTTGTTTTGAGGGGGAAACTGGGGTACCTGAGAAAACACTTTAAAAAGGGAGATAATTGAGTGGGAAATCTTAGCAGAAAGGTCAGAGACTCTTCTAGGAATGATTTGTGCCTAATGATTGCTTAAGCTGTGCTCTGTTACATCTTGACTTAGCAAATGAGTGCCTGGAGCTAAGCTACACTTCACAAAATCGTGACTCTTCCTAGTACTGACCAGTTCACTTCTCTGACTGGTGGAATGCATGTTTAGAGCTTTGTATTCCTGCTTAATATTTGTGTTAGACAGAGCCTGAACTGTGAACTTGTCCTGAATCAGAGAATTGTTTAGGTTGGAAAAGACCTTTGTGAACACTGAGTCAAACCATGAACCTAGCACAGCCAAATCCACCATGAAACCATCTCCCGTGCTTCATGCTCACTGTCAGCCACTGAGGAGCTAGCAATGAAATGCATACAATGACTGCAAAACACTGATTCCAGGGGAAGAACAAACAGTGGTGCTTAGAGGAAGAAAGGCAGAACGTTCATAATTGTGTTTTAATGCAGCATTTTGATCTTTTAGTACTCCAGGGAATATAAAGCAAGCAGAGCTGGAGAATCCAACAGAGTCTACTCCAGTGGACTTCAGAGTGCTCCAAACCCACCTCTGCCTTTCATACACAAAAGGAATTGATCAGAGTTTTATAAGCAATTATATTCTGAAAATATATAAAGGAAAATTTGTAAGAGTGAAAAAAATTGCTCAATGTTTTGGTTTTTTACTAACATACAAGAGGACATGAGTATTTTAATTTATAAGTTGCTGCATGATGGAATAATCTTGCCTTTTTTTAGCTGTGCCTTCTGTGTTAAGTATTTCTTGCCTTCCTAACTGGAAGGGGAAGCTGAGAGATTTGCAGTGTGGTTTTCTTTGGTATGTCATTAAACTGTAAATGACCTTTTTGTAGTTAATCTGTATATTCTAATTTTAAAAGCTCGGTGATTTATTAGCAGGAAAAAAGCTTCCAGTCTTGCATCAAAATTCCAGTGTGGGAACTGTGGTGCCTTATTCAGGAGATCCTGTTCCTGTCAGACACACAAGCCACAGCCAGTGTTCCCCAGCCAGCTTCCAGTCTCCTGGCATAGCCTGGAAAAACACCTTTGCTACCAGGAGAAGGTATCAAGTTTGTACAGCTACAGATTGATTTGGGTTTCATGTCTTCAGGCATTATAAACATCCTGGAGAAGCTGCTAGGTTTTTTCTCCATGGTTACTTTTTCACTGGCAGGCTAGAAAATCCCAGGACAGAGTGGTTTTTACCACTTGGAATGAATTCTCCAGGATTTTTTGTTGTTGTTCTTCTGGTACTGCTTAAGAATTACTACCTGCTTCTTCAAATGCTGGAAACTATTATCCCACTCAGTGGAGACTGTGGAAACACAGGAGAGATCTGCAGACAAATTGCAATATACAGATGGCGATAATATTTCCACTTAAATGTCTGCAACCCATGGAACATCAAAAGGAAAAGCAGAGATCAGCTGTGTGAACTGACCTCTCAATTCTCCTTACATTCTGTTGACAAATCTTGTTTCAGGAAGAAATACCTCATCCAGAGGCATGGAAGAAGAAGAAAGATGTCTTTCCCGAAAGTACAATTTAATGGCTGAAAGATTATGCTTTATCAACAATCTTTTAATGTGACATTGAATTTCTTGTGTCATTCACTGCCTTCCCAAGGGGTGAGGGGGAAGCTTTACACTTCAGGACTTGCCCACACAAATACATACAACTAAAACTGTAGTTTTATGCCTGTGATATTAGTAAACTGCAAAAAAAAACCCCAAACAACCCTACATGAGCCCTTTTCAGGCTCAAAGTCCAGTTGTGTGGTGAAAACACTGCCTGAAATTCCTGTTCAAAATCAACAAGGTGAGCAATAAGCTGCATGGCCTTGTTTTGTTTAGGGTTTTTCCCCCTTCAAGCTCTCCTCTGCCTCTGGCTGTTTCCCCACAGCTCCTCACGGACGCGCGGCCTGGCCTGGGCAGCTCCGGAGCTGCCCCAGCAGCATGTTCCCCGCCTCCGGCCGGCTTTAGAGATCCCCTGGCAGCTCTGCGGAGTCTGTTCTAACCAGCCAGCCCTTTCCCCGGCGAGCTGAGGGGTAGGAGGAGATAAAGGCCGGCGCTTGGCCGGGGGGAGGGAGCCAGCGAGCCCCGAGGCCGGGCCGGGCCAGGCCGCGCCCCGCGGCGGGAGGAGGTCAGGCAGCGCGGAGGGGAAGGCGTGAACCATCCCACAAACACACGTTGAGAGAGCTTGTGGCAGCAGAGAGCAGCGTTTGGGGTTGGTTTTTTTGTTGTTTGGGTTGTTGTGTTTTTCCCTTTTTTTTCCCTCTTTTTTTCCCCCTCCCTCTCTCCTCCGAAGAAAGATGGCTGAAGCTGGGACGGGCTTTTTGGAACAGCTCAAGTCTTGCATCGTTTGGTCCTGGACTTACCTCTGGACGTTGTGGTTCTTCATTATGCTCTTCCTGGTCTACATCTTAAGGGTGCCGCTGAAGATCAATGATAATTTAAGCACAGGTAGGTGCCTTTCATCTCCGCCGCGCTCGCTCTGTCCCCCGCGGGCTAGCCGCCGGCCCGTTCTCCTCTGCCCGGGGAGGAACCACCCCCGGGGGAAGGGGAACGAGAAGGGGTCGGCGGCTTGTCAGGGGCTGGTGGGAGTCAGCCGAGCTCCCCTGGGCTTTTACCCCTTCCCCGCAACCCCTTGCTTGCTGGTACGGGGGAATTTTGGAAGAAGGTGGGTAAGGTTAACTCCTGATTTGACTCTTCACTTGGTGCAGCTAGCCAGGGGAAGGCTGGAAGGTCCCCGGGAGAGTTCCCTCCTGCCATCTGGGAGCCTTAAAGGAGTTGAGCTGGCTGTGGAGTAGCCTGTGGAAATCCCAGCGGCACCCACAGAGGTTATCTGCCGGGGGCTTTACCGCTGTCTCCTGCTTGCTTTTTGCCCTCTCGGAGTGAGCTACTCCCTGGTCCGTCCCCAAGGACGATGCTAGCTCCTTGTGCCAGCTGTCCTGCTCCTGCCCGGCTGGGCTGGGAGGCTTGTGCTGGCACCGGAGGAGCTCCTCTATCTCCAATTTTGACGCTGTGACGAGAGATAAAAGAAGTCGAGGTGACCTAAGGAGTGTAGGGCAAGCTGTGGCCGTGCCCCAGCTGAAGCTTGCTCTTTTCTGGAGTTGTATTTCACGCTGGACTTTGACTTTAGTAGAAGTCCGTAGATTGATTTTTGACTAGCAGGCTCTTTGAGGGAAAAAAAGTGTATATATATGTGTTTGATTTTCAAGTAGTGGCTTAAGCTATTTGTACTGGTAATGGTAAATATCCACACTGCTGTTTTCCACCCCCCCCTCCAGTGTCATACTTTTTCTGTGCTTTTGGAGATGAAGTGAGACCTTGAGCAGAACTGTGCTGCTTGTTGAGTTCACGAGCCTGAGTCAGGAACGACCACAAGTGATTTCCATCTCGTGGGTGCCTGGGCTCAGCTCGTTTCCATAAGTGGCTTCCCGGTGGGGTGGGCTGAGCCAGTATGTAAATACAGAGCCATAGGCTGTTGCAGGGCACTTGATTCCTTCTGGGAGCTTCCTTAGGAGCAGGTGGCATCTGCCTGTTTGAGGAATTCCAAAGGGAAACTGTATTTGTGGAAAGGTTTTCTTGAAGGCTAAAAAAGGCCCTTGGCTGTTGTGGGGAATATGCTTGTCTTTAGGGAGAGTATGGAATGCAATGAATACATTTCCCTGCGCAATTTATCTTAGACTCTAGCATTTTTTTAACCGGATTAAAACTTCAATTGTATTTGTGATAAAGCTTAGATATCAGCTTGTTCTCCTGAATGAATAATAAGCAGCATACAAGTGTGCTGGAGGATTATCACTGTGCAATGGACTTTGCTTTGAGTGCTAAGACTCACTGAGGTAGTTTGCCACTACTATCCTGAATCAGCAATAACTCTTGTGTTAGCCAGGCTGGATTGGGCAGTTAGGGCTTTATCTTGAGAGTGCTTTTTCTCCTTTCCTATCTAGTGTGATCATTTAATTTCCTTTCCCCCACACTGGAGAGGGCTGTTTGTTTGGGAGGTAGATAAGATGTTACTCATGCAGCATCTCTGCTGCTGGGAAGCTGAACATTATCTGAGTGCTCTTTGCCCATCTTTCTGGCCTGTTCTCTTTTGATAAGCCTTTGGCAAATCCAGCATCAAAGCAAAAAAAAAGAGGAGTTCAGCTTATGGCAGTTTTCACTTTAAGCATAAAACCAAAAATTACTTTCAAACACAGTTTTGATCAAATTTTCTCAGTATGTCTGAGTAAGTATCCTGGTTTTTTGATATTGTTGCACACTGGTTGGAACAGAAGGTAATTTTTGCTGGTGATACCAATTTATGCAATGCATCAGTCCCAGGTAATCATTGCAGGCCATGGTTGTCAAACAAAAATGTCAGAGTGCTTTATATTATCATTTTCAGTGTTGGAAGGAAAATGGCAGACACCCACCTGGGACTTAATCAAACCCCTCTGATGCTAGCCTGAGTTTGAACAAAGTAATTCTTGAGGCACTTTCTCACTTGCAAAGTTCCTCCAGCCATCTTTAGCTGAGTCATCATGGTTGAAATGTCCCAAAATGCAAGTCAAATGGCAGTGTGAAATCTGTAAATGGGGAGGGGGTTGTTCCCAACTGTGTGTGTTAAGCACTGAGAGAGTTAAACAGGCTGGAGGAATTGCCCGTGAGTCCCAAAGTGCATGAGGAAAATGAGTTACCAGGGGAGAACAAGGGGCACACTATGGCCTTTATGCATCAGCTCTTGCTAGCTGGGCTTTATTAACAAAGCAGCACTGGCAATAACAGGAGATACTTTGGGTTCGATTGGTTTTTCAAAGCTTTTGTGGATAGATACAAAACCATTTGATTTATTGGGGATTCCCCCCCCTCCCCAGTAGGCTACTGTCATTTTTTAAGGTTGCTCATAAAGTACCACAGCAACTGGCCCCAGATGGGATACTAATCCAATATAGCTCAGTCACCTGCAAAGGAAAGTTGCTAATAAAACTTCTACATGACCTCAAGTCAGGGGAAACATGACTGAAGGGCTGGAGACAAGCATCAGAACAAGAGATTTTGCTTGTGAGGTGACTGGATTACAGTGAGGAGGTAACTTCATGAGGGAGAGTTAACCAGCCTTTTGATCATGAAAAGAAGAATAGTAGTTGAGGACTGGAAGCAGAGGGCAAACTCAATTTAGTCATCATCAGGCATTGATTTGTAATGAACCATGGCTTAGAAGTGCTCACACTGTGGGGCAAGGATGCTCTCAGTATCCTGCATTACTGCAACACAAGGAAAGGGAAATGTGGTCTGTCATATAAAAATACTAACCATGGAATGATTTGGGTTGGATGGACCTTAAAGATCATTAATGTTAAATGTGGTTGTGGTGTTTTAGGGTTGGGTTTTTTTGTGTTTTATTGAAGCATGATGTGCAAATCAAATTATGAACTCCTTGATGACTAGGAGTGGTTGAACTGGGATAACTGTGCCATACTATTAGCCAGGAAGCAAGAGTGGAGACTTCATGTGCCAGGCTAAAATATTCAATGCAGAATAAGTAGTTGAGGAAGCAGATTTTATCATCTTATTCCAAAAGATTGAAAATAAACATGGTTATTTTCTGTATCATGCTGTATTTTCCTCCCATGTTGGCACTTGCATGATTTCAGATGAATGTGGCATTCAGAATGGAGACACACCTCTTCTAAAAATGTGCAACCCTGCTTGTTTTTCCTGACACAAGACTTTGGCTTTCTAGTCCTGTCCCAAGAAGGAGAGTGTCCCGGAAGTGAGAACAGTTTCTGATGATTTTATTTATCCTTTCAAAGTGCAACAGAAAGATGGATTTAACAACCAGAGCATTAAGTACAGCTGGCCTGTGACAAGGCAGGCACAGGAGGAGACCTTTGTCTTGCTGAGGGCAGAGAAATCAGCACAACTGATTTCCTCAAAGTGTGAATAATGAATATCTGAGTTTGGGCTCTGGCTTGAATCTAACTCAGTTAGTGCCTGTTGAGTGCTGTGAACTTCCTGTGGGACATCCTGCTTCAGCTGCCCTGGAGCAAGGCCCCACAGCTGCACATCTAGAGGAGGGAGGCTTGGAAAGCCAGGGACATCGTGCCCCCAGGAGAAGCACAGCTGCAGGGAAAGGAAAGCCCATGGCATCCTGTGAGGAGCTGATGGTTGTGACCACCTTGTGTTCTGAGGAACACAGTGTCTTTCTTCACAATGAGTTTTTTACTGTTGTTATTATGGCATTCCTACTGGAATAATTGCCTAAGATTTTAATTATTGTGGGATTTGTGACAATGTAATAGGCTTCTCTTAAAGCCCTGAAACACTGCCCATGGTGCCAGGCTTGTGGAGAGGGCAGGAAAGAGACTGATGTGCACCAATGCTTGCGGCACTGGCCAACACCAGATTACTCACTCACTTAGGGTTTGTGCATGCTTGGGCAGGAGGAGCAGGCATGTTCAGTGTCTCCTCTGTTCCCTGTAGAATTAGGATGAGGATAATGACACTTTCCTCTCATCCAAGAGTCTCTCTGAAGACACAAAATGGAGAGGTTTTAGGCAGCCAGGTGCTATGGTGATCTGGTCCACCTCGGATGCATTCACTGATGCACAGGCTTCTGTAAGGAAAGCTCTTGGACCACTCCTGTCTCCCTGAAGCCTCATGTTATGATAGCTCTCCAGTATTTAACCATGCAAGAAAGCTGGGTGTGATTCTGTGAGCAGAAAGAACTGCATAATAATAATAATGCAGAGGTGGAGCATGCCTCTCAGCTTTAGGCTGTGTTGTCTTAGGGTGGTGGTTGCTGTCAGTGAAGCTCATCTCATCTTTCTGATCTTCCCTTTCTGGCCTTCCTGACTCTGCTGGGCACTGGTGCAATGAGCTGCAACAGCTTACAGTGTAAGAAAGAAGTAACTCTTCATTCCCATGGTCTCAGACTCAAAGAGCAGCACAAAACATTTGTCTGTTATTAAACTTTAACTAATGGTCACTTTTTTCCTGCTGGTGCAGTTCAGCCATCTGGAGCTGTGTGTGTGCAGTGCTGCAGGGATAAACCAGCCTGAGGGCAGAAGGCTTTTTAGGGGACTGAGTGCTTGGGGTTTCTCCTTGTTGTGGGGGCTGGGGCTGCCAGCACATATGTCGTGTCCCTGGCCCCTCTAGCCCACCCTGTGGGTGCTGCTGTGTCTGCTGAGCTGGCATCCTGGCAGCATGCTCAGGAGCTATTGTTCCCCTTCATAAATTTGAGCTTGGGAAGGTAGTCATGAGGGCTGGAAAACATTAACCTGGCAAAGGCTAGGGAGTTTCAGATGGATTGAAAATAAGTGAACAGCTTCTCTCCTTTGAGAAGAGCTGAAGGACAGTTATTTTTCCATTTGTGGACTTGCTGAGGGTTGCTTGGTGTTCTCCCAAAGTCATGTGCCACGGTTGGGCTGGGTTTGCTTGGGAGCATGGGAGCCACAGAAGTGAGGGTGGTGGCATGGCCATGGAAGACCTGGGATAAAACTTGTTAGATCAATTCCTGAGGGATGCAGTGTACAATGATAGCTGTTTTCTGTGAATTTTGGCGTTTCTTCACAAGTGTTTGTTGGTTTTGACTGAGCCCATTTTTTTCAGTCAGCGTCAAAAGCAAGTGTGGAGTTTGTGAGCAATGCAAGGCTCTCAGAACATCCTTCCTTAAGGAACTGACTTGCATGCAGCACGAGCTTGGGAAGATTTGCTGCCAGGCTTTCAGGGGAAATGTGTAAACCAGAGCTTTCAAAATAAGACTTGATAAAATCTTGAGTAAGCTTACTGTTCCCAGGGCTGTGCTGCCAGCTTCTAACTGAAGCCTAATGTCCTCTGTGTGCTGATGCAAAGCTTCACAAGTGCTCCTCAAATTGCATATATGTAGTGGGATTTTCCTAAAGCATCCACTGAGTGCTTGGATAAATTGAGCCCAAAAGAACATAAGCCCCCACTGTTCACAGAGGTCCTAGCTCCTAATTGTCTGACTGCCTCCAGTCTACATGGAAGGAAAAACAGAAAGTGGATTTATTTTTTGTTGTGGTTATTCTGTAAACAAAGCAAATGCAATAGTCTAGATTGTGAACTTGGATTTGTGAGATGCCTGAGGAGTGCTAAGTGGTGTCAGCAGCCAAAGGGCTGAAAGAGAACTGCTGCAGGAAGCCTGTGGCAGAATTGGGGCTAGAGTCTCCCCAGTCTCTTCAGTCCAAAGGCTGTTTCTCCTCTTGTGCTTTGATGGTCACATCTGAGCTTTACCTTTTTCAGTGGAGCTACTTCTGGAATGTATTTAGGGCATTTGTCAAAGAATTGAAGGCCAAGCCTAGCTTGGTCTTGTGGAGGTGCTTGTGGGGATGCTGCTCCTCTGCTGGCTGGTGAAGGGGGTGGCTGAAGGCCCCTTCCACCTGTGCTTAAATTAGCTCTTTGTGGCACTGGAGGCATCTGTTGAAAGATTGTGTAATAAACTCCAGCTCGAGCTCCTGTCTGTGGATCAGTGTCATGTGCATCAGGGATGCTGTGCAAATGCTAATGAGGGAAAGTTGCTTTGTAAACTCCCAGCACAGGCTAATTGGATTGGTTTTGTGTGTCACAGTTGGGCACTGCAGAAGGGCAACTGATTTTAACACCAAGAACACTAAGCTTAAGCCACAATAATGCATTTAAAGACAAGAGTTAATGTTGTGCTCTCAGCAGACAGAACAAACAAGTTGTTACTGTTAAGCCTGAGGAAAGGACTTGCATTCAAAGTCCCAATCAAATCTCATCAGCTGCTGTGAGAAGACAAAGATGTATTCTTGTGGAGTCTAAACTGGAGGTTTATCACTGCAGTGGATTCAATGCTGAAGTGATTAAGTGCACTTAAATCTCCCAATTAGAAGGATGAAAACTATAGGGCAGAAATGAAATGCAGTCCTTGTAAGATTTCCCCTTCTGCACAGTGTGCCAGCTGCAACCATGAGATTTAATTTCCAGCTCACTTTCTAGAAATAAACTTGGCTTATTAAATGTCAAGCCTGTTAGGTTGATATGTTAGGTCTTGTGCTCCATGGCAAGATCAAATTTAAAGCCCAAGAAATGTTATCATCGTTGTGGTTTTATTTTGTGAGGCTGCCATTCAGTCCTCAAGAGAAATGTGCTTGGAACCTGAGTGCCCTAGATGCTGATCTTCACATAGCTAGATGTTTTGGTGGCTTTCCTGAGCATTGTTTACAGCATGGCTTGCTCTGGAGCAAGGTTATCTGATCCACTGACACACTTAATCTTCCTTGTGAAATTTCTCTGGCTATTTTTAATTCCAGAGTGAACTTGATAAGCAGAATGCACAGCTGGTGTGCTTTACACAAATCTCTGCTGAGAGGCCCAGACCAGGCATTTCTTCCCTCAGTTTGTGGAGAGCAAGTTAAGGCAGAGCCCATTAGGGGAAGGCATGCAGCTGGCCTGTCACAGCCTGTGCAGGGGACAAGGGGATGGAGTCCCCAAGGGCCACTCAAGCTGTGCTTCAAGCACAAGACAACTTTGCACAGCAGCAGAACACTGCAGTTGAGCTGATGAGCACTCCCCACTGAGAGAAGGAGCTGAGGAGGTATTGAGCAAGGCTGCTCTGATGCACACCTACTACTTAGAGGAGCCAGAAGTGTCTCCTCAGGAGCTGTGTGGCACTGGGGAAGTGGATGGAGCTCTCTGGGGCCCTGACTCCAGTTCTTAGGCATATTTCACTTTACCTTCCCATAAAGCACTACACTGAACCACTGGAGTTTCCCTCCTTGTCCTCCCCTTGTGAGGCTGGGTGAGACTGTCCTAGCTCTCCTGAAATGACTGGATGGCTTTGTACCAGTAATACTCTACTCTTCCATTTTCTATCCATTTCATGAGTGATCCAGCTTCTCAGCAGCTCATTCCAGCCTTCTTCTGCAAGCCTCCTTGCTGGGTTAGGTAATGAAGATAGCCCAGCAGGTTCAGCTGACAGCTCTGAGGGCTCTCCTCATGGCTCAGGGCTCCCAGGCAAGCTGCAGGCTTCTCCACCTCTGCCACTTGCTCTCTCTCTTCCCCACATCTCCTGTTTTAACTAACTTCTGTGGCACTGTCAAGTTCTTTACTGGAATGCAGACAGTTTAGAGCTACTCATTTTTCTTGGCTAGAACACTGGCTACATTTAATAAAGAGACACATCTGGTTGGTCTGGCATGATTTATTTATTTTGTGTTTGATCCAATTTTTCCTTTTTCTCCATAGCTTAATTTATAGTTATCTTTAAAATGCTCAGGTTTCACATAGTCCTGCTTTGTCAGTAGTGCAGCAGCTCGGGTCTGCAGAGTAAAGAAAGGAACTTGAGATATTCTGGCATAGTTTGGGGTGTTCATCAGCTTATTAAAACTCTCCTGATGCTGGGCTTCATTTCTCAAATGCCATTTCTTTCAGTAAGATGATTTATTTATGTCTTGAATGTACTGAGTTTGGAATTATGGCTATGTTTCTTCTAGATCTCTTTTCTTACTGTTACTTTTATTGGGTTTCAACAGTTTTGTTTCCATTCAAAAGTGAAATAAGTATTCATTTTGTTTTTATTAGAAGTAATCTTCTCTTCTAGTTTATAGTGTTGGCTTATTGGGGATATGTATTTTAAACACACAGACTGGAATTATATCTACAGGGCAGTGTTTTCAGAAGCACCCATGTTATTTCATCACCTAGGTGCTTTAATCAGCCATTAGTTTACTTATTACATGTACTTAATTGTATACTTTTTAATAAGCATAGTAATAAAGCAGAAAGCACTTTGCTGACTGAAAGAAGAGCATGAACAAGCTGCTCTACAATACATTGTTGCCTCTCTAATGGCACAGTGTCCATACAGCAGTGTAATTCTGTACTGTGTGCATCACAGCAGCAAGTTCCACTGCCGCTGTGGAGTGGAAGTTAATATTAATGAGAGATGTGAGAACATCATCAAATAATCATAAAGCAAAAATCCACAGCCTCTCAAACAAATCTGGTGACAGGGTTTGCTTTCAGTGGGTGCCAGGGTTCAGCAAGGTGAGTGTTGGCTGTCTCAGGGCCTCAGCACTGGAAGGACAGTCAGATCAGACTTTTGTTTTGCCCTCTTGAGCCTTGCCTCAGCTCTGAGTGTCTGCTCCCCACTGCACGGCGGGGCAGAAGGGGAGAGGCCATGTGCAGCTCAGCACTAGAGGGCATCCTGCTAAAGACACAGGCTCTGCAGCAGCAGGGCCCTCTGGAATAGCACGTCTGCTCCATTGGCCTTTTATCCATGAGCTTATTTGGCCAGTTTCAGCTAGATTGGGGCTTAGGTGACTAGTGTGTGTGTTAAATGCCAGCTCCCACCTGTATGTGATCTATCCAGGCAGACTGAAGATAGATGCAAGCAATGAGAGATGAAAAACAGCATTGCAGGTGTGCTTTCAGGTAGGTTGGCAGGTGCTGAGCAGGTCTCAGTGTTCTGGAATACCACATCTCCACCTGCTTCGTGGATATTATAGAGAGTTTTTTTGTGTGTAGCTTGATGTAATGAACCATGACTTCAGCTAAGGAAACTTACAGTGAGTCACATAAGGTAGAAGCAATTTAAATACTTAAATTTTTGGCCCATGAAGTAATTTAGTAGGAGCAGTATCAGCTGTGATGTGTTTTTATGACAGGTATTCCTAAATGGAACAAAAATATTGGCTAGTGTCTACCAAGGCAGTAGCTTAACTAGAATTTGAGAGTACAAGGAGAGAAGACAAGGGAACAAATGTGTGGCTCCCAGCAGCTCACACTGAATGCCAAGGGCATGGGGATGGCTGTTGCTTTCTGGTGAGTCAGCTCCTACATCTCTTTGCATAACACAGGCCTGTATCAGCCTTGTCCTCTCTTGCATTTAACAGGTTCTTAAGTTATTGGCCTGGCAGTGACTTTTAAAGAGTAGCTGCCTTGCTAGAGAAGCCTCAGCCCTTCCTTAGCTCACCAGATCTTCTGATGCCAAACAATGGCAAGGTCAGAAGAACTAAAAGAAAGGTGCATGGTAAGTGATAGTACTCATAAAGGATTAGGTGAACTACAGCACATAACAGACATTATTTCCTAACATGGCATTTGTTTGGCTGCTTTGGGCCTTTGTGGGTTTGGGGTGCTTTTTCCTGGCTCTGGCTGTTGATGGAGGGAGGAGATTCTCTGGAGCTGTGTACAGCAGCACTCAGATTTTCTGCTCCATCTGTTGCATGGATGGGGAGAGAGGAAAATGCAGTTGTGTTTTAAATTTAGTAACTTCTAGTAATTTTGCTGATTACCAAGATCATTTTTCCAATTACAAATAAACCACATTGTTTAAAAATATTTTTGACTAGACTGAATTCTGTCCCCAAATTGGAAGAGGCTGAGGAGAGTTTGGGAAAGAAATTATGGTCAAAGTTTTGCATTCTTAGCTGTAAATGGAAACAGAAGGGCATTGGCTGACCAGAAGCTTTCATTTGATAGCTCTTGTAGCTAACAGAAAACATGATTTGCTGAAAGTGCTGTCAGATTTAGTTTGTTATGCTTTGGAGGTTCCTCTGGAGCTCTGTAGGTGGTTGAGTCATAGAATCCTAGACTGGTTAGGGTTGGAAGGGACCTCTGGAGCTCATCTAGTGCAACCCCCCTGCAGTGGCCAGGGACATCCCCAACTAGA
>VWZO01022820.1:130137-244331 GCA_013396975.1 Bucco capensis
CAGCCACTTCTATCTGATGGTCCTTGGGCAACCTAGGGAGCACTGGAAGCTGGATGTGGCAGCTGTTGGGTGTCCTCTGGAGCAAGCAAGAGAGTCACTGTCAGGGGCAGAGTAAGGCCAGGGTGGCATATGAGAGAAACCATGGCTTGTGAAAAAGACAGGGATAGGCTTTGTACCAAGGACAAGGGGTTTAATTTGAGGAAGAGTAGGTTGAGATGGGTGAGGGAGGGTGGTGAATCTCCAGAACAGGTTGCCTGAGAAGCTGTGGCTGTCCCCTCCCTGATGAGCTTGGCCAGACAACATAATTGAAGCATTCCTTTCAATAGCTGTCCAGTTGTGTGCCACCAAAATAGGCTGTGCCTTCCAGCCCCATCTCCAGCTGCTGAGCAGTGCTCTTGCAGAGAGGCAGCCTGTAGCCAAATAGTTATTACTGCACTTTTGTATTAGAGCTGAAATTGGAAATGAAGAGCTGTGGACACTTGCAATTAGAGAGCTGTTGTTCTTTATTCTGTTGCTGTTCTGAATCATAGTTCCTGAGAAGGGGTTGAAATATTATGGAAATGGTGACTAAGAATGTTTGTTTTAAAATATACTCTGCTGCATTCTTAGACATGGATTTAAAAATAAATTGTCTACTGAGGAAAAAATGTTGGGCATGTTCCAGTTTCACAGCAAAAAGTGGGGGCTGGGGTCAGATCCTCTGGGCTTGAGCAGAAAAGGCAAAGTGCAGAGGAGTTAGGCCAAGGGAGAAGTGCAGCTGCAGCTCTTGCATAAGGGAGAAACTGAAAGGCTTTCTCTTTCTGTCAGTGCAACTCAGTCTCATCAGAACAGGACAGGCAGGAGGTGAAAGTGGCAGGAACTCCATCATCAGATTAATTCCACTTTTAACTTTTATTTGATGTTGCTCTTCTGAGTCTTATTTAGTGTGCTGAGGTCATGATACAGAGAATGGAGTCATCTGAGGGTAGAAAGCCATAGTGAGATGTGCCATGTCACACAGGAAGGAAATCTCCTGGGAGTGCTGCAGAAGATGCTTTAGTACAAAGTGCTTCTAGCTTTTGGACATCAGCATGGCCAGAGCATGGTCTGGTGGAAGAAGTTTGATTCAAAGCCTGACTCACAGTGATCTGAGATGAAATAGAGTGAATGCATCTCATCATCAAGTAGGGTGAAGTCTCTGATCTTTCTTACTGCAGGCCAGAGCTCTGAAGGAGCTCTGAGGAGTCCTCCTTGTCTTCAAAGGGCTTCCCTGACAAAGAGTTGCTGAAATTCATGCACTTAGTACTTTGATAGAGTTGCAAAGGCTGCCAGCAGAAAAACCCTCCTTGCTCTTCCAGGGAGACACTGAATAAGAGGCTACTGAGAGATATTTATTAGAATTAGCCTTATAAACCTGTCATGGTGTAATTGATGCTTTCCTATCTGTGCAGGGCACAGCATTCCTGCTGTAGGGATTGTGAGAAAGCATAGAGAGGTCCTGGACCCAACTGAAAACAGAGTGGCTGTGAAATGCAGTTCTCATGTGAATGCTCAGAGAGTACTTGAAAAATGTGTTAGAAGAAAAATAACAGTGGCCAGTGCAGATAAGAGGAAAAGTCTTAATTCTTAAGAGGACATAAGCTTAGCCACATGCTAGGGAAGCTTAAGAAAAGAGCTCTGAAAACCTATTTAGAAATAGGAGAGGTTGGTGTTTTGAAACAATGAAGCTTGCAGTGTTGTCTGCATGGCCAGCACCATCTTCCCTCCCCACTTGTACAGCTCAAGAAAACACTTCACATCCTTCTTCAGTGTTTCTGTTTTCTTCTTTTTATCCTCTCTTTCTTTCTTTTGGTCACATACATCCATAAGGTTAAGACACTTCATTTTCTCTAATGCTTAGGGAGTTCTGTCCTTTTTCAGCTTTTCCTTGGATTTACAGGGCAGTTCAAATTCTCTCAATCATTAGCCTTCTAAGGGTTTTAAGATCTAGTCTCCATTCTTCCCTTTGGACATCCCTGTGCTTGCCATGTGGTCAGCATGTACAAAGTGTGCCAGGCTGTAGTGCAGCCAGAAGAGCTTTGCCCCTGATCACCTCAGCTGATCCTCAGAGCCTGCTCCTGGCTGAGGTTGGATGTTTTTCCTTCTGTCTGCTGGAATCCCAGGGACATTACAATGCAATATTGTTCCTGGCACGAAGCACTGACTGTGATCCTTGCTGTGGGAAAATTCCTCTGACAGCCCTGCTGGTCCAGAGAGGTTTGTTGTTGATGCTCCCTCTGGTCACAGGATGTGGCTCAGGAAGCCCTGGATGATGCTCCCTGCCATGTTACTCCTTTAACCTTCTGCCATCTGCTGCTGTTGTGCTCTTGTGCTCACACCTCTGCCTCCTCTCTGCAGTGTGCTCATTGGGAACCTCCTTGCATGCCCCAGAGCCACCTCCAGTGCCCCAGAGTGAACTTGGCTAGCCCATTTCCCCCAATTCCCTCAGTTTGCTTTGGCAGGGAGAAATATGGATTTATCTGATAGTGAAAGGAAAATGAAACAACTGAGTTTTCAGTATTCACCCTGAGCTAAAATGATTCATCTTAGGATGGAAAGTTGTGTTAGTTGCCAACAGTCATCTGTCAGTTAGAAGAAAAATACCAAAGACTTGCTTAAGATCATGTTTTTCTCTGAGGTCAGTGATGCCTCAAGTCAAGCAAATTCAGAAACTCTGAGTTGTTTCACAACACAGACAAGTAAGTTAACCAGTTTTCTGATTATTTTAAAGAAGCAGTTCTTTGTTACTGAACTATTATCTAGCCCATTTGCTGCGCAGTACTCTACATTATGGAAAAGTCCTTGATGTGGTAAGTCAGAGGTTCTAATAATGATCTTCCTTTATCTGCAGAAGCTTCAGAAGTGCCTGACACAATCTATATCATTGAGCTTGCTGACATGGAAATGTTGAGTCATGTCATCACAGTAGGGCTGTCTCCTTAGACTGCAGTTGGGAGAGTTATTTCTGTGCTGTTGGGTCTGCAGAAGAGTCCTGTTACCACTGCTAAAGGGGGGAAAGGCACCATAGTCTGTATCATTTCTTTAGGAATATATTTTCTGAGTCTTCTGATGAAACTTTTTGCACCAGGTCCATTTCTCCTGCTGTTTGACTGAAGTGTGCATATTGCAGAGGAGCTGTGAGCCCTTGGGGTGCCCAGAGGAGTGCTGCAGCCTGGCTGCAGTGGTGTGGAGCCAGCCTTAATCAGTGCCACACAGCAGGCCAGCAGCTCCTTGGGCTTGAGCTTGTCTTCTGCCAAACACTTCTTGCCTGTGGTGTAAACAGGGCTGGAGGCTCAAGTACCTCAATAACATTGACTAACATCAAATAGAGCAGAGCCTGCAGCCATCTGAAGGCTAATGGGTTTGCTGAAGCACCAAGGAGGGATGATGTGCCTACCCTGCAGGCTGAGCAGAGCCCTAGCTGTGTTCTCTGCTAGGAGCTGAAGCTCTTCAGTCTGCTTTGACAGCTGATTAGGTGCTGTTAATTAAACAAATCAAGGATGTCAGAGGGCTGCAAACCCTTCAGCTTGAGGAAAGGAATGTGTCTCCCTGCTTAGGTTTGTTAGGAGGAGGAGTGTCTCAGATGGCAGGGGAAAGCTGCTCTTTGATCAAGGGATGTCTGCTGGTCATAAACATCCATAAGGTTAAGACACTTCATTCTATCTAATGCTTAGGAGGTTCTGTCCTTTTTCAGCTTTTCCTTGGATTTACAGGGCAGTTCAAATTCTCTTATTCAATCATTAGCCTTCTAAGGGTTTTAAGATCTAGTCTCCATTCTTCCCTTTTGACATCCCTGTGCTTGCCATGTGGTCAGCATGTACAAAGTGTGCCAGGCTGTAGTGCAGCCAGAAGAGCTTTGCCCCTGATCACCTCAGCATCAGCTTCCTACCTGGGCTGCTGCAGCTGATAAGCAGTTAAGTACCATCCCCATGAGTCTTTAATGACACTGCATACCTCAGCATAGTCTTTCTCCTTTTCCTGTGCTTCCCCAAAAGTGCCAGACACACAGGAGGCACTTGTATGCACGTGGAGATGTGTGCACCTGAGCTGCTCAAGCCTGGCTCTGTGTGTAGTCAGCAGAGAGAGAGATGGGCACTGCTGGAGCTGGCAGCTGCTGAACTGACAATAAAACTGTTCAGAAAGCCATGCTCTCTAATCATGCTGACCAGGACTTTCCTGGGATGGTTCTCCTATCCTTTTGCTAAGTTGGGTTGCTATGGCTGGCAGCTTCCAGAGGTGACTACACAGGCATAGACAGAGCACGTTCCTGTGACCAGCTGAACGACTTGGCTACCTCCTTACCTTGCTTTGTGGTATTCCCTCACAAGCTTAGAAGTCTTTCTTATTTCTTGCTGTGTGTGCAGTGAAATCATTACTATTTATCACATCAGATCTAATGCTCTTGCTGTGTTTACTCAGACTGAGAAGTGATTTCAATTGGATCTTCCTCTCTCAACAATCAAACTTACTCCTAACTGTGAAGTTTTGGCACTAGATCAGACATCAGCAGTGGATTGTAAGGCACTGTTGGCAATGGTTACTACTCTTCTGAATCCCTCAGATTGGTTTTTTTATGCATATCAGTTGGATGTTTGTGTTTTTTCTGGGGCACACATATTCCCTCTGATGCCAGTTTGTGTGTGGTTTATTATGAGTTGGCCTTAATCCTAAGCTGTGGTCCCTCAGAGTTGCATAAAAAATGATGGCAGTTTGTTTATAATCTGGTTTTTAATTTGTTATCCACCTCTCTTTGCTCTGACATTTGAGACCTTCATGTGTACCTTTTGTGCAGACCTGGAGCATAGACCTTTGGAAACAACCCTGGTATTAGGACCCAAGATATTCTTTCCCTCAGTGTAGAAAAGGCACACTTTCTTTTTCCTTCTTCTGATATTTTATTCTTTTAAAAATGCATTTCAATAGGTGGTTATTTAAATGTATTTAACCACAGTGCTGACTGGCTGCTTCCTTTGGTTTGAAGTTCTCCTGGGATCATATTTAAAGGCAATGTGTTCTGCTGCATTTCTCAGGAGCTAAGATCTTTATTAAAATCGAAGCTGAAGGGCATTGCAATAATGCAATAATTGGCTGTTATGGTTCATTGAATCTCTTTTTTAGAAAGCAATCTGTCTGTCCAACTTCATCTCTCTGATAAGGACCAACACAGACATAAAAAGATTCTTTAGGGGCAGAATTAAATTGAGGAATAAAGAGTATCTGCTCCAGGAGTGGCAATGCTTGACAAGCACATCCTTTTCTCCCCGTGTGAATGTAGGAGAGAGCTTTCAATAGCATGTGTATATTTACTGCTTTCATACATTTCTCCACAAGCCAGCATGAAATATTTAAAGTTGTATTTTAAAGGAACCTAACACTTGAACAAAGTCTTGTGCACATTGTGAGCAAATCACAGCAATGCTGAGGCTTGCAGGAGGTTTCATTTGACATTCTCTGTACACTGATCTACGTTGCCTTTACTGCTGGATAAGAGAGAAACTTTCTCATAGGAAGATATCAATTTGTTGACCCTGTGCAGAGTAAACCAACAGCAAAACTCAGGGTAGCAAGCAGAGATTGGTGATGCTGCTAGCCAGCTAGCAAACAGAAAGGTTATGGTCTTACAAGAGCAGTAGATCAGAAACAGATTTTAGCACTTCATCCAAGTCATTTTACAAAGGGTTTTAGGGCAGACTTGAAAGAACTTCAGAGGAAGTCTTTCAGTGGCCTGTCAGGAGTCACCTTCCCCACCAGGCCAAGCACTGCCCTGGCAAGAGTCAAGCTAATGAAAGAGATGATGATGAAATCCTTCCCCAGATCCTGCAGGGCTTGTTTAGGCTTTGGGACTGCCTGTGTGCGTCAGTGGAAGGAGAGCTTGGCAGAGGGCCTGGCCTTGGTGACACCTTCAGGGATGTCATTGCAGACTCCTGAGCTTTTGCCTTTCCCTTGGAAACAGTGCTGTGGGAAGTTCTGCTCACCAGAGCCAAGCTTCCTCTTCAGCTCTTCTAGGGGGTTTGCTGCAGAGATCTGTTTCAAGATGCTGGGAGACTTAGCAGTGCATTAAAGACATGTTTCTTATGTGAACTTTCCTCTTTTGCTGGAAGCCAAGCCAGAACATTTGCTTTGCTGCACACACTGCAGTTTCTTGTCAGGCTGTTTTGACTGAAGGAGGTGAGACCAGCTCCAGATAGTCAAAATAACTAGTGCAGTTCTGGGAACAGCAAAACTACACTCGTGGTCAGAGGATTTGTGCCACTGTCGTTGGAGCTTTATGGTCAAAACCAGTTTGGACATATCTTCCTGGTGCTGAACATCCATGCAGGTGGCTGCAAATCTGCATTATGGTTGAAGAGCCAGGCCATTAGTGCAGATTTGAGGGCATTAGTGATTGCCTAAGGGGTGATTTGAGCCACAGTGTGTGAGTGTCCTGTCTGCTGCTGGAGAGAATGGAAGTTGTCTGTTGGAGAGCATTGTGAGATGTCTCACCACAGGGCATGGCATCTCCTGTGGCTTTGTTCCAGAGATGAAATACAGATAAATGCTCCCCAAAGCCTGCAAGTCCTAAGTGTTCTCATGCTGTATGCAGAACACAGAGGCTGTTCAGCATGTGGAGTGGAAAGCAGGGAAATGATGGAAGAGTGTTCTGCACTAGCAGAGGTTAGCAGGAGAGGAGCTCTGTGTGCCTTACAGGTGCTCCCCACCAGGATGGGAAGGACAAGGAGATCAGACTCTAGACAGTCTCTTGATCTCTTGCAAGAGACCAAGAGGGCCAGAGTTGGTGAGGGTCCTGATGGACTTGCTCCTATCTCCTTTCTCCTCCTCCACCAGCAGAGCTTTTCAGTCTTTGCCATTTGGGGAACTGCAATTTTGACTTACCAAAAACGTTTTTGTCCCCTGCAGAGAGCCATTGCTGTGGATAGCCTTGATGTCTGGTACCTTCTGCCCACCAGCTTGCTGCTTGGCTGCTCTCAGCAGCACAAGGCAGGCAAATTCCTTTTGTCTGCAAGACGGTCAGGAAGGAGCCAGCTTAGGGCTTTGCTTCTACATTTGACCAGTTCAGAATTACTGAGCATCAGAAGAAAATAAGCTGAATGCACTCAAGAATGCACTTGCAGAGGCTAAGAAACACTAGATTGGGATGGTTTAGAAGAATAAAGGAGAAATAAGGAAAATATTTCTTTGGTTGCTAGGATGCCTTTTTATCACTGAGATCAGCGTGGTTTGGGGTTTTTATTGAAGTCTGTGACGTGCTAGGGTGAAAGCATTGGTACAGTGTGTTCTGACAATAGATCTAAGTCAGTGAGACAGCTGGCTAACACTTTGGTGTAAAAATGTGGTCTGAAGTGTAGGTTGGGCCAGGATTTTAATTTTTCTTGGAAGGATAAATAATGAAGGGAGTTAGTGATAGAAACCCATGGATATTCTTTAAGGCAGATGCCCTAAGTGGCATTTAGCAGGACATTTGTCCCCAAAATCTACTTTGCTTGCACAGAAACCCTTCCCCTCTCCTGCAGCTGGGAAAAGGAGAGTGAATTCAAGGCTGGTGTTTTGCTGCTAACATTACAGCCCTGGGTTGGAGGCTTCATCATCACGGAGAGAACTGTACGTCTGGTTCTTTGTCTTCTGCTTTTTGGGGACAAAGGAATTCCCATCTGAAAGGCTCTGCTCGAGCCCCCTGCGAGCCTCTGGGTTAACAGCAGTCAGTCTTTGCAGTGTCCTGACGTCATCCAGCCTCTGCCTAAGCTCTGCTATTGTCTTAGGGAGAGCAGGGCTGGGGATTGCAGTATCTGCTGCCGCTACCTAGCCGTGCTGCCGCTCGCGCGGGGAGGCCCTCGCCTCTGGGATTTAAACCTGAAGCTCCTGCTTTTGTGCTTCCTGGAGAAGGAGCTTTGCTGCGGTGACGAGGAGCAGCTGGCTGCGGTGTGAAGCAGAGGAGGGAGAGGAGGATCTGGCAGCTTGGATAGCCTGGACTGCATTGTCTGCCTTCATGACCCCTGCTGCGTAGCGGTCTCATCCCTGCTCTCCTACACTCCCTCTGTCTTCCACTCTTTTTCTTTCTCCTTTCCTATTTCAAACAGCAGCATCTGGGGCCAGCCATGTTTGGCACTGAGTCTTCATGTAAGTAAATGATCCCACTTAGATCTCTTTTATTTTCTGATGAGAATAGGGCTTGTTTTCTCCTCCCTGTGCTCCTGCCGCTGCGCTGGAGGTCGTTAGCTAAAAGCTTCTGTTCTCGTCTGTTTACTAAGGGATGGAAGATGCCGGAGGGGAAGCATCTCCTCCTGACTGTGGGTGCATCCTCCATGCAGGCAGCAAAGCAGCACAGGGCTGTCAGTGCTCCTGCATTCAGGACACTGGAAGATGGGGAGAAAAAGGCAGCCTGGCTCGGATATGTTAATGGATGGGATGGCATCTGTCAGTGATGGGGAGCTGGGAATGCTGTAATGAGCGTGCTGCTCGGATCATATGCCTGGGGACTGGGAATGGTGCAGCATTAGATGGGTGAGAGCTGGGGGAAAGTGACTGAATCAGCAGGAAGAGACTATCTCATTTGCTTCCTTTGTGGTTGGGGAAAAAGGAGGCTTGAGTGGGATCCCTCCTGTAACACAGGAATCCAGAATGAAACGAGGTGGAATCCTAAATATGAAGTGAAAAATGCAAAATAATAGGATCATTTATTTGCTTCTTCCTGATCTTTGTGCTGGAAAACCCTAACTGTGGCAGTCTGTATTATAGCAGTGCAGACACATGTCATTGAAAACAAGCCTGGTTTGCTTCAGTGGGAACAATTACCTGCCTGGCAAATCTGGCTGTGGGGTAAGGCTGGAGGTTTATGGATAAATAATGTTGCTGATGGCAGTGTGGCTGTGTGGAGACCAGTCTGATCCAGTGATTAGCAGGTGACTGGAAAGTAGAGAACAGTCAGTTTACACTGGATTTTGTGCACAAATAACACTGCATGTGGAAAATATGTCTTGTTTGAATGGGAGATTTAGATTGGATATTAGGAATAATTTCTTCAAAGAAGGAGTTGTTAAGGATTGGCCCAGGCTGCCCAGGGCAGTGGTGGAGTCACCATCCCTGGAGGGGCCCAAAACTGTGTAGATGTGGCACTTGGTGGCATGGGGGTGATAGTTTGATGGTTGAACTTGATGATCTTAGAGATCTTCTCCAGCCATAATGATTCTATTATTCTATGAATTAGTGGCTTGTTTAGAGTGCTACAATGTGCAGTGTGGTGTAATGTCTCTGTGCCATTAGGCTGGGACCCATTCTGTGGCTCAGCTGTTCCTGAAAGTGCTAAGAGCACTTTCAGAATCATCTCCTCCTGGCTGTCAAACCCTTGTGCTCCCAAAGGGTTAACTGATCCTGTTGTCTGGCTCTGGTAGCTCCCCCCTCTTGTGCCATAGCACCTGATGAAGGTCAGGTGGAATGAAAACAAAACTTGCCTTTAGACTTCTTCTGTGTGGAGACCCATTTTTCATGTGTGGTTGTAAACATGTTTGCAGCTCTGGGTCAGCGGAGCGTGAGCAGAGATGCCAAAGGTTGGAGCTGCATCTGTGTGTCTATGGGATCTGCCTCTGCAAAATGCATATTAGCATGTGTGGGGATGAAATCAGTGTACCTGCCCTCTTGCAGAAGTGCATACTTGCATACTCAGAAAGGCACAGTGTTCAGCCTGGTGCATTTTGTTGTCCTCTCTGGTTTCATGAGGTGCACTGGCAAACGGCTTGCTTGTCACATCAGGCTTTTGGCTCAGCTGGCTGGGCTGTACCAGCAGCAGCTCTGGCTGCTTTGGTTTCCATGGCTTCCACAGTTTAGAGAAGGGTGATGGGAGCTTCTGGAGCAGCCACTGCCTGTCTCCTAGCATGGACTAGTGGCATTATTTGCCATTACAGAAGGGGTTAAATGCAGTGGGGCTAGTTGACAGATGCTGTGGCGAGTCCCTGCTTGTGCTCAGAGAGAGGAAGGGAAGGCAGCGTGATGCCTCAGCTTTGTTCAGACTCCCTCCTCCTCTCTGCCTCTGCTCAGGCCTGGACCTCCTACCCCAGGGGCCACCTGGGACATGAGTTCCTCTCCGGGTTGGCCTGGTTGTCCTGTTGCCTGCTGCCAGCAGGTGAGAGTGAGGTTAGCAGTGATGCTGCCCGCACGCCTGCCTGCGCAGGCAGGGCCAGCCCTTGTGTAACCAGCTCTGCCCACCCTGCTGCTGCAGAAACAGCAGCTTGGCTTTCAAAGAGGGAAAATGGAATCAAAATCAATTTAATCAACATGCAGGCACAGCTAGGGGGTTTTGGTCTTACCTCTCCTCCTGTCATCTTCATGCTTCCGAGCTGTCAAATGACTGTAGTGTGACTAATTGTTACTATTTTTGTCTGGTTAGAACATAGAAGAGATAGGATAGACTAAAAAGATTCAGCATCCTTTTGTCCTTGAAAAACACAACAGAAGCCATTTCCACTGCTGTCCAAAAAACATGAAATGAGCAGATTACATTTGTTTTAATCCTGCTGTTTACACTTAGCATCTAGGCTTTTACTTCTCTTTTCTCTGATTAAAAAACCCCCACAAAACCCTAGTGAAAAGGTCAGAAGCAAATCCTGGTTTAGAACCTTTATTCTGTCACGCGGTAGCAAAATATTTTCAACATCAAATCAGATCTCATTCAGCAGTCCTGGGTTGTTGTTTTTTTCATTTTGCTTTTGAACTGAGGTGAGAAGGGTAATAAAAGAGAGTCCAAGGGTCACTGGAGAAACACAGCATCTGCTTATCACCTGCTGGATGCAGGGAGAGACAAAGAGCAGGCAGCACTGCTGATACCATCTCAGTCCATGCAGGTGTTTGCACATGGTGTGAGATCAGAACAAGTTTCAGCATGGACCAGTTTAATTTACAGGACCAGAAACAGGGCTAAGTCTTTATGGCCCATAAAGTGTTGAAGAGTCCCTTTGGGCTGTGTGACCCAGCTTAGGAAGTGCTGTACTTGCAGAGAGGACTGGGTGATATTATTTGAGCTGGGGTGGAAGTATTAGAGTTTCATGTAATTTAGAGGTAATTAATCGATATGCCCAGCAGAAAAACCTTATTTGCAGAACAACCTAAGTATCTCTTTTCATCTAAGCTGGAATACTCTGCTTGATCCCTGAAGAACCAGCAAAAGGTCTGTAAAATGCTATGAAAAGAGCATGTGGGACCTGGGGAGATAGGGTTTCAAGGTTTTCCAGGTTTCAAGATTAATAGATCTCTTTCCTGTTTGGTGAAAATATTGATGTAACATCACTGTTCAGTCTCTTTCATGTGCAGGTCACTATCTCTAATGAGAGATTACAGAATCTGATCTCAATCTGCAGATGCTGAGGCTGTGTAGTAGGGGAGTAAGGTGCACAACTACAGAGAAAATCACTTGCTACCCACAGTCTGGTGGGATTAGCTCAGTGGGAAATTGGCTAGCTCTGCTGTGTTTCATCAAGATGAAGCCTGGAAAGCTCTGGAGATTTTATAGGCAGTGAGTGGAGATGAAGGTGTGCTAGAGGGTTAAGGAAGCAGAGCAGAGTGCTCCTATAACTTGGCAACATGTCTCAGCCTGGCTGTTCTCTGCTGCTTGCGTGGTCCAGGGTGATAACTGCAGATAAGCTGTTAGTATTATGCAGAGAGCAAAGAGAGTGATGATAACCAGGCTCCCTGTGCAGAGGGATGGAGTAAAGCTCTGAATGGGGGAAAGGAGCAGCCAGATAAAAACCAGCAAGATCTGAGCTGTGTCACATTCAGGAGTGGAAGTTCCTCCCAGAACCCACCCGAGTATGAGAGGCCTGATGCGTGAACATTGATCAGGAGGATGTGATGTCCTTTGGCACAGGAGAGAGGAAAGGCTCTGTGGCAGTACAATTCCTCTGTGACTGTCACCTGCTAGTGATGTCTGTCTGAGGCTGTGTGATAGACATCTGTAGGATCATTTACAGTTGCCACTATAGTGAGACTCCTGGGTGTTGCCCCAGCCCCAGGGCTACAACAGCTTCGATGACCAAGAGTTGCCTACCCAGGATACAGCACTGAGTCCCACAAAGAATTGCTGTTCAGAGACCTTTAGCCAGGACCTTTCCTAGGTATAAATCGTGTCACAGCTGAGCTGCTGGCTGTGCTAGGGCACAGCTGCAGCCCACAGAAGGTGGCATTGCTGTGGGCACTGCCTGGCACAGCCTGCAGTCACTGTCTGGATGCAGAGACACATGAGCTTGCTGGCTCTGGGGCATGGCATGTGTGCTAATGACTTGGAGTCCCTGCAGGTCTTGGCTGTGTGTCAGAGAGGAATGAAGCTGTAGATTTAAAACCAGTGCCCTGTACTGCAGGAGTTCAGTCAACTACGTGCCTGGCATTTAGTGAGGTTAGGGCTTGTTTGTGTGTCTGTGGTGACATTCAGTTAATTCTCCCATAAAATATAGGTAAGTCCTCACACAGAATGATGCAGAAAGGCAAGAAGAAAAGGCTCATGGTAGGACTTGCTATGCTTAACAGTATGCCCTTAAACACAGAGGCTTCCCCCAGGGAACAAAGCAGTGTGGCTCTAAGCTGGACTGTCAGCACAGCCCCAGCCACTGCAGAGCAAGGCACTGTGGGCAGCAGCTGCTGCCTGCACTCTGGCAGCAAATCCACAGCATCTGCATTCCCAGTTACTCCCCTTTGGTTCACTGGTTTGAATGTACTCCAGATCTGTTCTGCTTTACACTGGAAAGAAAGAGGTGGCTTCGTGTCACTGAGCAATCTGACTGTGGGTGAAGGAGTTAAAAACCCCTCAGGGGTTTTCTATCTTTAGATATTTTTTTAAAAGAATTTATTTATTTTACTTTGGCAGAAGTCGTGAGTTAAAATTACCTTGGTTTTGCCAGGATTGTAAAGCAGGCTAGTTGATCCAGGCTAAAGCAGTTTTTCCCTGTCAGAGAAGAGCCTGAAGCTGTCTCCCTCTATAGCATCTCATTGCTGCTGGGCAGCTGTAGCCTTACTGCTTGTCTCCAGAGAGTTCAGTGGCCTGCAGGTCATCAGTGGTGTTGTTGGTGTGTGTGGGGAGCCCAGAAGGTTCCCTGTATCTGGAAGCTGGCCTACTCTCCCATCCCTGGAAGGCTGCAGACATGCTGACGGAAGAGGGTGGAGATCCATCACGAGTGGCACAGGCAAGCCTGCATTGCAGCTGACTCATGTGCTGCCTGCTCTCCAGCTAAGGGAGGATTATGCTGCCAAGTTGCCTTTCAGAAACTGGAATTTCATCTCTGAAAATCAGCTGCTGGAGGTTACGAATTGCTTTGTTGTTGTTTTGGGTTTTTTTAATTGGCTAAACCCTGGCTATAGTTTAATCTTTATTTCAAAGCTCAATCTAGAGATACCTTTCAAAGGGAAGGATGCACAACTAAGGAGCCTAGCTGGTGGGGTCTGCCTCTGCTTTCTAGCATCCAAACTCACAGAACGGATCTGATTAAATCATTTTGAAGAAGAAAATGAGGCCAGCCAGTCAGTTAATAGCAAAAGTTATCAGTGGACATAGCCAGAATGAAATGTACTCAAAATAAACTTGTCAACAGCAGTCTAAGGGATTGATCTATAAAACAATTGGTGAAGGAGATAATCATGCTATGGCAAGAAGTATAACATATAAAAGAATCACCCTGTTTTCCAGCATTTCATTTGCTCTCATTCTTTGCAAGAAGGAGGAAGCATTACCTGTGAGCAAAAGCTATGAGTTCACAAAGTATGTGTTTAAGGTTAGTTGAAATACACTTTCTTGGCTGAAATAAGCATGTCCATGAGCCAAAGTTGTGAGTGCAGGCAGCTCAAAGTGCTTTCAAGTGTGACCCCTGTGGACTGAAATGAGCTGAAGAGCAGTCAGAGACTGGAGGGGAGAGGCCAGATCTACTTCATTCTTGAGCAACAGAAAGTTGAGGAGGTGTAGTGAGCTAGAGGAGGGAAGGAAGTGTACAGCATGGAAGAGGAAAGTCTCAAATTGTGGGGGGTTTGGAAATAAGAGAGCTAAAATCTCCTCTGCTGAAGAGGCACCCAGAGTGTATGTGTGTGAGAGAGGGAGAGGAGGAGAGCAGCTCTCTGTGGGGCTGCTTTCCAGCCTCTCCTTCCCCAAGCTCTGTGTACATCCACACTTGCCTCAGCCCAGGTGCAGAATCCAGCACTTGCCCTTGTTAAACTCCAGAGGGGTGGTGAGGGGTTGACATAAATCCTGCTTTATTTCCAGCTCTTTTCAGAGGCTGGAGTGGAGGCAGGCTCCTTTTTTCCTTGCCTCACTTTCTGATGGCTGCTTTTGTCACTTTCTCTGGGTCTGTCAATCCCAACCAGGGTCTGTTGTGCTGAAAGCACCAATTAAGTAGCTGAGCATTTGCTCTTCCTTCCAGCTGGTTCCCTCCTCAGCATGGGAAGCAATCTGTGCTGGAACAGAAGAGGAGCCCAGGCTGTAGTCTTGGCAATGGAATTGAAGGTGGGATGGGAGTTCAAGGTGTCCTTAGGAAAGGGCAGGACTGGGGTGGAGTGGGGGACAGGAGAAGCTGCCTGATGCTGTTTTGTTTGAGCCTGGCTTGCTCCTAATCCTGCTAGCCATTCAGCCTTGATGGTAGCAGTGAGCCTGAGTACCAGCTGTGCCTTCCCATGGGCTGCCCTGTTATTTCCACCTCCTGTGAAAATGAGGCATTTCCATTTCATTTGCATCTTTTTTCCCCCCTTTTCTTTCTCTAATGAACAAATGAGTACAGCAAATGCATTTATGCCCTCCTTAGCGATGCCTCTCCTCCTTTCAGCTGCATCTACTGTAAGATCCCTTTCAGTCCATTGCCTGCTTTTAGATCCAGCATCTTGTAGTTCAGAGAGAGTAACTGCAAGTCTCTGCTTATTGATGAGATCTCCTGCAGCTTCCAGCTGCTCCTCGGGCACTTTTGTTCACAACTCACATTTCTGAGCACAGGCCTATTCACCCATTCAGCATCACCACTATAGCCTCACACAGATTTTCCTGCTGGATAGTTTTCCTTTTACTCTGAAATACCTTCTATTTTCAGAATATGTATAATGAACTTACTGGAAGAGCTCCCTCAATTTTCCTCCCTGTTTTTCAGAGCTCTATAAAGATCAGTGGATGACCATGGCCACTGTTCCATGTGCTGTGTGATCACTTTCAGCAGTCAAGGTGTCAAGTTCTCTCTGGAAGCTTAGCCTTTACAAGCCTCAGCTATAAAAAGCAGGATGCTCTCTATTCCAGCCTGTGCAGCATGCTAGATAGGTTCCCTGAGCATAAGAAGTTGCACTGAATTAATTCAGTAAATCTCAAAAAGGGCATTTCTCAGGCTGTGGTGGAAAGAGCAGCTTGGTGTGCTACAGAGAAAGCTTACCTAGGTCTCTGACATGAACAAGTCAACATGTCAAAGTATAGCTAGTCAAAAACGGTCATTTTGAGGAGAAAGGCTTCAGGCTTGAGCATTGCATTTACAAGGTGATTCTCTGGGGTGAGAGTCTTCAATAGCTGCCTGCATTCAGAGGAATACTACATGTTTAGTCTTTGAGAGGGATTTCAGATGTGCTCCCCAATGTGCACACTTCTGTACAGGTGCTTTAATAGCAATACTAACCTATTTCTATTGGTGGGTGATGCAGCTGAAGAATGCAAGACACAAAGGGTTGTTTGAGGCTCACAGCCTGCATGAGGCATCTAGAGCCACTTCAGATGCCCTAGGACACCTTTTAGCTCGCTTCCAGCTGTCAATCCTTGGGAATATTCTGTCTGGGCCTTGTGTCAGTGTAACCACCACCCTTTGCATCTCAGTCAGCTTTGGAGGCACACAGGAAGACAACCAAAAGCCAGCTCTTTCTGTCATCAGGGATTGTTGTTCTCTGGATCTCTTTCAGATTGCATCATGTTAAGTGCTGTGGGAGCCTCAGGTTCCTGACTAACTGCAGGGCTGCTTGGTTTGGAGCAGTAGGGAGTACAAGTTGCAGTGCTGCTGCTGCTGAGCCTGACCACTGGCATGCAGCTGTGTCATAGAATCATTGAATCCTAGAGTGGTTAGGGTTGGAAGGGAGCTCTGGAGCTCATCTAGTCCAACCCCCCTGCAGTGGCCAGGGACATCCCCAGCTAGAGCAGCTTGCCCAGAGCCCTGGCAAGCCTCACCTGCAATGCCTCCAGGGATGGGAACTCAACCACCTCCCTGGGCAACCTGCTCCAGTGTTCCACCAGCCTCGTGGGGAGGAACTTCTTTCTAATGTCCAGTTTNGGGCAGCACAGCTCGGGCTGTGGGGAACACGCTGTACTCAGCTGAGCTGGCTGAGAAATGGCCTCCCCTTGCCATGTGCAAGCAGGGACAGACAGCAGACAAACATTTCTGCCCCTAAATATGGGACTTGTTAGAGCTTAGTTGCTTGGCAATCCACTTGACTGGAGAATAAGCAGACTATTAAGCAATGCTACTGGTTTCCTTCCTTCTATGGCTGTGTGGGATAGTCTGTGATCTTTGGACCAAGTGTTTGAGTGCAGTGGGAGCTAGGCACTGCTGCCATGGGGCTGCCCTTGGGAGAGGGAGAGGCACTGCTGCTTCAGGCATTCCTCCTGTTGGGTTTTCTACATGACACTGCATTTCTAGCCCTACCCCTTCCCTTTCTCCTTTTAAGCTTATTGGCAGCATCTGTTGCTGCTATCTATAATGACACTCAGCACAGGGAGAATAGGAGACACTGAGCACAGCAACTGCCTGTGCCTTCCCCTGAGGCATTGATGTAATGACAGTTCTAGCTTCCTTCATCAGCTACTTCTCCCTGATCCAACACAAATTCTTCTCTTTCAGTATGGACTAAACTGTAACTCTACCTCCTCCCTGGAAGGGGAAAACCAGAACCAGCTACTGTCAGGGGAAAACATCGTTTTCCAGATCAGATTGTATGCATAGAACATACAAATCTATTCAAGTCTATTTATACTTTCATCTTTGTCACCATCCTGTGATAGAAGTAGTGTCATCCACATGCAAAACCTTGACAGCTCCCCGAAAGATCCAAGTGTACCTCTGATCCCAGGCAGGTAGCTAGACATCCTGTGATCAAAAAAAGAGTGTGAATTATTGATAATTATTAATAGATTGTACTGCTGGTAATAGTTCTGAATAATACTAATCAAGTACAAATAAAAGATTCTAGATTGTGAGCAAGGCTTGTCCTATTGGAAGAAAGTTCTTCTGAAACTAGGTTTCTGTTTGTGTAAGTTCCTGCAGGGTCTGGCACACTTGATCTTTGTGTGTCCTTTTCCCACTGCTCAGTGCAGAAAGTGATCAAAGCATAATCATTTAACCAAGACCTATAAAGAAAAGGAATACAATAGCAAGGACAATTCCTGTCCGGAGCTGACTATAGGATAAAGAATGGCAGTCTCATTTGGTGCAAATTCCCAGTACATCCTTGTATATTTGACATTTGGAGTTGAAAACTTGCTTTAATCTTATTCATTTGGTGTCATTTGCCTTTCCCAGCCAGTGAGCCCTGCAGTGTAATTAGAGTCACCACAGGAAGCACCAAATGAGAGAGCATTCAGAGATGGAATTGGGAGAGCTGTGCTTAGCTAATGACTGCAATACCTTTGATAAGCAGGACATGCAAATTTGAGTGGGGCTCGTTGCTAACCAACTGCCCTTAGGCAGCAGTAAATGGCAGAGGTGGAGGAGGATGAAGGTTTCATCCCCTGAGGATAAGCCAGTAAGGCAGGACTCTAGTCACTATCAAGAGAGCCTTGTCCCTGCCAGGCTGGACAGTGTCAAGAAGGTAGAGGATGAAATTGAAAGGCAAAGTGGAAATCACCATCAAAGCTGGAAATAAAGAACCAAACCAATCTCCAAAAGCTTCCAAACAGAGGAAGAAGGGAACTGAGGCTGTCCCATTTGGTCTGTGGGCATTCCCTCCCCTGAGGCATGCACATGCTTACAGCCATACATCAGTTGTGTAATAAAAGCCTGTATAAAAATTTCCTGACAGTCCCATAGGGAAAGAAGAGTGTCCAGAAGGGAGCAGGAGAATGGTCTTCTCGTGGTGGCTCGAGAGGACTTTCTCTGATCAAAGAGCTCTCAGTGGGGTTCTTTGGCAGAGTCCCTGCACTGACTGGCTTGTCCCCAGCATCTGCAGCATGACAGAGAACAGGAGTCAAGCAAGCAAATCGTTATTCTTTAATAAGTATTTCATTAGTACAAGATTCTTGTGAAGCAGCTAAGCCTTTGTGCATAGCACCAAGCATTTACCCATGCTCTTGTGTAAGCTGAGGGATTTCATTAGCTTTTGGTTGTTTGATTTAGCTCAAGCACTGCTCCAAAGCTGCTTGCTCCAGCAGCAGCCAACAGAGAATCCCAGGCTTGATTCATTTTACTTCTTGAGTTTTGCTTTCTTTTTTTTTTTTGCTTATTGGATCTTATTGGTAAGGATCTGGTAGAAGTTGCTTGGTGAGCTAGGGAAAATGCCTGTGGCCTCTTGTGTCTGACAACCATCAGCACTGACAGCAGTGCAACTGGCAGATGGGGCACAGGGAGCTTTGTCTTCCTAAACAATGTCCTCTTGTCTTCCTTTTTGCAATCAAGCACAGGATTAAAAATATTTCCTTGTTTTGGAAAATGAGGAAGAGAGCACAGTTAAAATCCCAGCAAACCCCCCTGCAAGTCACCAGCCTCGTGGGTCTGCAGCTCTGGTTTGAGACTAACTAATGTCTGCAGGCTTTACCTCTCTGGCAGCATGAAATGAACATGGGAACAGTCACAATGTTGAATTAACTTGGGAAAACTCCTGCAGAAAAAAAATAGCTTTAGGGAAAAGATAATGACTCTGTGGCATTTAGTTAATGATCCAAATTATGAGTGTACTTCATGAGCAACAAACCTGGAATAGTTTCCTCAGGAGTCCTGTCAGCAAAAGGAAACCAGTGCTTTGGGGGAAGTCTAAAAGCCTATTAGAACACTTCCAATTAAAGAAGTGTGCTTTCCCCACAGAGCCATGTTCATGAGCCTGCTGTCCTGGGGCAGACTGGACCAAGATCAGGACTGCTGGAAAGCACTAAATGAAATACCTTGATTTGGATAGAATCAGCTGTGTTCTGTAATGCCTTTTCTAGCTGGGAGGATGCTAGTACCAGGAACAGCCCTTGGAAAAGGCCAACACAATTCACCTGGCTGGTGTCTTGGGCAGGTGCTGCATGTAAGTTAAGAAACCAACAGGAGGGCTAGAAATGAGAGCAAAGACTCTGCTGCTTCTCCACACAAGCTATTACTGAGGTCTCTGGGAAAGGGAGGGTGATGGAGAGCATCTGTCAGTGGTCAGCCCAGCCCTAACTCTTGGCAGCCTCCTCCCAGAGCACAGACAGGGAGCTCAAGCCCCAAAACACTGCACTGAAAGAGTCACAGACAAGGCAGCTGTGGAGCTGGGAGCAGAAGCCAAGCTTCCCTGCAAGTGCTGTGTTGCTCTGGTATTAGATATCCCTAAGTACATCTCTAATGGGCACTCCTAGCCAGAAAGTCAGCTGCCCTACTCTCCCTGGGATTTCATCCTTTGAATAATGAGCATTAAGGGGTTTGTTGGTCATTGAAATGCCACAATTCCAAGCACTTAAACACACTTAGCAGATTCTCAATCTCTCTCTTTCTGAGCCAAGTGGCATTTTGAAAAGCATTAAGTAGTCTCCCAAAATAATGTTGTGTTCCCTCCTTGAGCGTTCTGTAGCAGAGCCCACTGAGAGTCTGTCAGGGTATTGATTTTGGTATTGTGCCATTCTCAGAGCTTTTTTCTGGATTCTTCTGCTCAGTCAGGTGTTTTGTGTTCAGAGAGGAGTTGGCTCCCTGTGCTGCACACTTGGGGATCACTTTCCTATTGCTGCTCTTCAAGAGCCAGACAGGAAGCTAGTTCCTAACCACATGTGAGGGGAAAGCTAGCAGTGGATGTCAAGTCCTCTGCTTGTTGAATGTTTTTGCTAGCATTCCCTCCCTAAAAAATTGCAGGAATCTTTGCTACTGCATGAAGAGAAAACATGGTAAATTTTAGCTTCCAAGACAGTTTTTCCAGGGCAGTCTGAGTAGATCAACCTAAAGCACAGCAGGAAAAAAATCCCAATTCAGAGATTATCATAATGAAGCTTTAGTATCTGAGGATTAACATAGCCATGGTCACTAGTGCTAGGTATACTAATGTGAGCAGGAAAGGAGCAAGCAGGTGCAAGAAAAGCAGAGCAGGTGATGGATGGGCTGTGTGTGCAGCAGAGCCTTCTCTGGTCACCAGGAGCAGTGCTGAAGGAGCTTCCAGTCCTCAGGACAGGCACTGGCTTTGCTCAGGTCCTACCAACCCTGAAAGAATGGAAAGCTGAGCTCCTGAGCTTCATCTGACTTTGGTGACTCGCTGCCTGCCTGACCAAACTTTCAAAACCTGTTTCTCATTGCAGATTTGAGCTATCTTGACCTGAGATTTGAGGAACTCAGAGTTCCCCTACCTCTAGTTAGAGGCAAGGGGGAAGCTTTCAGCCATTGCCTACCTATGGAAAAGGCAGAAAAGGCCCTGGGGGTCAAGAGCTGACTGAAGCTGAGCCAGCAGTGTGCCCAGGTGGCCAGAAAGCCAACAGCACCCTGGTTTGGATCAGCCCTGGAGTGGCAGCAGGGCTAGGGTGTGTGAGGGGTGCTGCTCAGCCTCTGCTGCTCCACTGCCTGTGGATTGCATTGGAAATCCTTTCTCTGGAGCTCTCACTCTGCTGGAAATCTTCATTATGCAGAAGTCTCTCCCCAAGTTAGCCTGCTCACCAGTCAGGTCCTGAGTGCAGATTGCAGTTCTGGGTACAAACTTACCACTGAGCCTTCTACACTTGAGGAAGTGTCCCAAGAGACTGGTAGACAATAGAAATTACCTAGTCCTTGTCAAACCTACTGCTAGGCTTGCTTGGGAATACCCCAGGGTGGAGGCAAAGAGGTGCAAGTTTTCCACTTAGCTTGTCTCCTTTTCCATTTGGTACAATTACTGAGTCACTCAGCTTTAGGAATGCTTTGAAAGGGAAAGTTGATTATTACATCTGTAAAAATAATGAATCACACTTGATGTAAAATTCATTTTCCCTTTCTTTTTGTACCACATTACCAAAACTATCAATTACTGGGGGGAAAAAAAATCCCTGCCTCATACAGTTCTATCATAGGTACACATTTCTGCTGGGAGAAGAATGGCACGAGCACCCTATTGATTCTGTAAGTAGGAAGCATAGGTGAGTTTGAAATGACAGGGGGATGCTGTTAGGTAGTGCAGATCTCCAGAGAGTTTCCATGAGGCTGCTGGCTCTAATTATGGAAATGTTTTCCAGTCACCTCTATTGCAAGAAGCACCTTGCAGTTTCTTGTGTGCAGAGAGATCAGCATCTCAGAGGCTCTCAAAATAGATCTGCCACGTAGAGTGAGGCTCTCAAGGGTAGAGCAGAGAGGTCTGGAATAGAATCCTTCTCCAGAGTTAAAAAGAAAATAGTATCTGAAAAATAGTAAACATTTGAGTCAAGTTTCATCCCCATTTTCTGATTTTTGCTCGTTGCTGAGATGCTCTTTTTGGCTACCCAAGATCTGCTGCTCCTGTATGGCACAGGGATGGAGCATGCAGCACTGCTCTGAGCTGGAGCTGTAGTGCTCCATCCAGTCCTGCCTGCGACAAAAGGAGGCACAGGAGGAGCTTTGTGCATCTGCCTCTCTTTGTCTTAGCATGGGAATGGCTCCTGGATAATGGGAACCCATGGGATAGCTTCTCTTTTGTGGAATGCCAATAGTTGGTGAGGCAAGCTCTTTGCATGATTTCTCTCTGGAGTAGCTTAGCCTTTGTTATCTGTGGCATTGACATTAATCACTGTGGCAAACTTTTGGTTTAAGGCATTCTTTAGACAGCTAATGAACCAAAACTCAAGGAGATTTAATGGAGCTGTTACCTCCCTGAGTGGTGCCTGAAAGAAGAGGGCAAAACTTAGCCTGTTCCATTGAGAGAGCTGTGCTGCTCTGGCACTTGGAACAAAAGCCATTCATTGTCTTAAATGACTCCACATAATGAGGTTTAGTAATTGGCTTTTGCTTTAATGCAGCTTTGAGAAGCTGAACCAGCTAAATCTGTGTAATACCTCAGAGTAAGCCACAGCTCAGGTAACAGGTAGGGTTGACTTCACAGACAGTGCCTGTCCTCATCAGTTCATTACAGGAATGATTAATTGCTGTTAAGAATGCTTTTAAAATACAGGTTTTGTGGAGCACTTTGGGATGCAGAGGGGACAGTGAGGTTATTTGGTTGCAGTGCTTAGGTACAGTTTTGCAATGAAGGCAATTCCCCCCCCACCCAAATCTGAGAGAGGACTGGCTTGTGCAGGGCAGCACTGCACTGAAAATGAAAGCAAGGATCCACATGTGTCTTGAAACTTGAACATCTGCAGGGGAAACATGTCTGATGACAGCACTTCAAAATCATTGGCAAGCACCCTGGTTGTAGAAGAACTGAGCTTGGAAGCATTGCAGGAGAATTTGACCAAGAGCCCAACAACAACCTGATTTTACACATCCACATCTCTGACTATCCAGATATTAATGTGTCATTTCTCCTCCATGCTTCACTCTGATGTGGCTCAGTTCCTCCCTCCCACTTGTGCATTAGTAATACCAGGAGCCTGCTTTTAGCATTAGGACACTGTGGTGGAAATAAAGAAATGCACAAGAGTCCAATTTCTGACAGCTAAGGGCTGTAAGCTCCCAGAAAACGGTTTATCCCTCATTTCTTTTTCTTGAAATGGAAATGTTGTGAGGGTGGTTTTCTCGATTTTTGCTGCTAATAGTTGAGCAAAGCTTGGTGCTCATGCGGCAGGCTCTGCAATTAGCAGGAGCTGTGTAATTAACTCCTGTCACCACTGCACTGTGTAAGCAAGAGGAGATGTCCCTTGCCCTTGGCAGGGGCAACTAGATGGCAGCAAATTAGCATTAGAATAGCTACTTTCAGGAGGGAAAGCTGATCTTTTTTGTGTGCTCCATACTTTTATTCTCCCCAGATGCACATGGTAGGGAGTTCATGATCCCAGAGCAATGTGCTTGACTTGAGCTGTGCTCTTGTCCTTGCTTGATGTGGCTGTGTGTGGCTTGTGTGACATTGCTGTTCCTGCAGCTGCCTGTGCAAGCTGCACAGCCTGGCATGCACAAGGAGGTAACGGGGCTGTCCTTTTAGCACAGCCACCTGTGCCAATAGTAGGCTCCCTCCCCTAATGATCTTCTGATGTAATTAACTGATAGAGCAGCACAAGGATACTCTGAGCACTTAACCCCAGAGCTTCCTTCCTCCTGTAGTTCCTCACATGCTTGAAATCTCAATGCCTCCAGCCCTTGAGGAGAGATGTAAAGCAGCAAGTGTTTTATCCCCTGGAGTGGTAAGTTGTAGGTGATGGGAGGATTTGGGAGTTTCCTTGCTTGTTTGTTGCCTTGTTGAGAATGAATCCTGAGCACTGGCAGTGGCTAACAACAGGAATGAGCTGGCATCAGCTCTCAAGAACCTTTGCATCTCCTCAACAGGGAGTGTTAGCTATGACTGGTGTGCTTTTTGAGCTTGGCTGCCATGCATGGAATAGGATGTAAAGCCACCTGTGTCAGCACAGCCAGTTAGCCATGAAATAACAGCCCTTCCCTGGATATTGTACATGAGGGTGGAATATCTTCCCAGGGTCATGAGGCACCTTTGGAAATGTAAATGGATGTTTCACATTCTCTAAGGGTTGTAGTTCACTACAAGACTGAAGGAGACCTGAGCCCACTCCAGGGTGGAGACAATGGGTATGCTAGTGATCCCTCCAGGGTCAGAATGCTGACTGGAAGGAAATGCTCCTTTTGGGATAATGAGATATGTATCAGATATCCCAAAAGTGGGTTGATTTTTACTTTGGGGATTAATATTATGAGAACTAGACCTTGATGTAGTTTCCACTGAAATAATGACTCAATTGTCCTTGACTTCAGAATACAAACAGTCTGACCACAGACCCTCCAGTGCTTAGTTTTTGGAGCTATGTTTCTCATTAGGAAGTGTTTGCTTTGGTTAATAATATTGATGGAGACAAAGGGACTGGGAGGGTAGCTAATAATTGGCAGAAGTAAAGAGCATCAGGGAGCACCACTATCCATGCAAGCAAAGAAGAGCAGTGACAGCTAAATAAAGTCATATCTCCATTCAGATCTGCAGCAGGTCCTAGTGAAACAGGCAAATAGACTGTGTCCTTAGTCAGTGGCTAACCTCATGGGCTGAGGTGGCTTCACAGCTTTGGAGATGACATTTCCTCCAGGGTAATGGCAAGCTTTTACTAGTTTAATTAGAAAAATGCCAGCATTCCCTCAACTGTGAAGCTCTGGCTGGGGAGCAGGAGAGGAAGCACCTCTGTGAATATATTCATCAATGATCTGGAGGAAGGGGTAGAGTGTTCCCTCAGCAAGTTTGCAGATGATCCCAAGCTTGGAGCAGTGGCTGGCACACCAGGAGCTGTGCTGCCATCCAGAGTGACCTGGACAGGCTAGAGACATGGGCAGGGAGAGACTGAATGACATTTAACAAGGGGAAGTGTAAAGTACTGCATTTGGGAAAGAACAAGCCCATGGATCAGTCCAGACTGGGAACTGCTGTGTTGGAGAAGAGCCCTGGGGATGCAGCTCTGGGAGTGCTGGTGGCTAGGAGGATGCCCATGAGGCAGCAATGTGCCCTTGTGGCCAAGAGGCCAATGGCATCCTAGGATGCATGAAGAGGAGCGTGGCCAGCAGAGCCAGAGAGGTTCTTCTCCCCTCTCCTGTGCCCTGGGGAGGCCTCCCCTGGAATGCTGTGTCCAGTTGTGGGCCCCTCAGCTCCAGAAGGATAGGGAGCTGCTGGAGAGAGTCCAGCCCAGGGCCAGCAAGATCCTGAAAGGAGTGGAGCATGTGCCCTAGGAGGACAGGCTGAGAGAGCTGGGTCTCTGCAGCCTGGACAAGAGGAGACTGAGAGGAGACCTCAGCAATGCTTAGAAATATGGGAAGGGTGAGTGTGAGGAGGAGAGAGCCAGGCTCTGCTCCATGGCATCCAATGGTAGGACAAGAGGCAATGGGAGCAAGTTGGAGCACAGGAGGTTTAGTATTAAGCTGAGGAGGAACTTGTTTGCAGTTCAGGTGCCAGAGCACTGGCCCAGGCTGCCCAGGAGCCTGTGGAGTCTCCTTGTCTGGAGCCATTGCAGAGCTGCCTGGACACATTGCTGTGTGAGCTGGTCTAGGTGCTCCTGCTCTGGCAGGGGGGTTGCACTAGATGATCTTTCTAGGGCCCTTCCAACCCCTAACATTGTATGATGCTGTGAAGTCTCCTGGCTGCCTTTCTGTGTCCCTGCTGGCACTGCAGCAGCACTGTGCTACCCAGGGCACAGGGACATCTCTAGCCCATCCTAGCATCTTCTCTGTCAGGAATATCCTGACCTAAGCAAACAAAGGAATTCCACTGGCACTTGGAAATTGCCCCAGTGACGTGGTTTGATTATGTCTCTGGCTTACCTTTGCATTCCAGAAGGAGGAATGTTTGCTCTGAAGGACTCAAGAGTGGCTTGGAAAAGCCAAAGCTATTTTAGTCTCTCTGTTCCTGCTCCTTCTTAGCAGGTGCTGCAGCTGGAGGAAGCAGGGACTGCTACTTCACAGTCAGCTTGTATTAGACATGGAGAAAAAAGGAAGAATAGGAACGGGAAAAAAAAAAAAGCAATCAGATGTGGGAAAATCCCAACAATTGAGCCAAAGCTGGCATAAATCAGCCTAGCTGCGTTGCAGACAGTAAAATTGGGGCTGTCATGCTGATTTACACCAGCTGAAAAACTGGCATCCAACTCATTTTTGAAAGAAAATCTATGATGGCATTAAAAGCCACCAAAGCAGTTCTTTATTCTGTCAGCTTGGTGTTTAATGCCACCCCAGTGGAGCAGAAAATGGCACTTCCATTCCAACAGTTTATGGCTTTTTCAAGGGAAAAACCCCCATAGAAAATACACAGCCAAAACTGAAACAAAGCAGCTGAATTGCAGGGTTTTAATCTCTTTTCAGTGATGCATTGCAGGAAAACAATTTTGTGTTTTACTCCTCGTGGAAAATTAATGATATGTTTGGTGATTTGTGTCCTGCTGCTGTTGTCTTCTCTTGAGTGTTTGGCTCCCTGTCATTCCATTTCAGTAAGTGTCATTTCTGAAAGGAACAGAATGAGCTGAGGCTTCCCACCTATGTGGCCAAGTCTCTTATCAGTGCTTAGTCTGCTACAAACCCTTTCCATTTACCTGCTAACTAGTCTGTGTGGAAGAACTAGTTGCTTTGGCACTGGTTAAGGATGAGGCCAGCAGGGTGTTCTACAGAAGCTGTTCTAACCCTGCAGTACAGAATGGTTTCCTTTGGGAAAGGTGGAAGTTCAGAGCTTTCTGGAGATAGCTAGACTTTAGCTGAAGAACTCCAGTGATGAAAACCTCTAAGATGATTGTTTTATTCTCTTAAAGGCCATAGAGGTTTTCTGCAGAGAGTTTCACCAAGCTGATCCAGGACAGTGAGCCAATGTTGCATGCAGGACACTGAGATTGAGCCCTAGGATTGCTAAGTACAATGGAGTAGCAATGAATAAAGTGTCTTCCAGATGTTTACCTTGGTGTCAGGAGAGCACTGACTGGAGCAGGAAAGACCCAGATGTGTGTGCAGCTGCTTTCCAGTGCCTTATGGCTGAGTCTGGTGTGAAAACCAAATCCTGCTTTATCACATCCTAGGCAGATGGAGTAGGATAGCCTTTAAATTGTCTTTTTAATCAGAATTAAGGTAGTAACTTCTCTGAAGGCAGTTGGGAAGGAGGAAGGGACACGTGTGGAGATGTCCTGCTCCTGTACTGATGTTTTCCTCTCTTTTCTTTTCCAGTGAGCATGTTTTTGAACACCTTAACCCCCAAGTTCTACGTGGCCCTGACAGGCACTTCCTCACTCATCTCAGGACTCATTCTGGTAAGGACTGGATACGTTATTATCCCTTCACAAATTGATTTCATTATCCAGAGTGGGATTTCAGCCTGTATCCACATGAATAGGTGTCTTTTTTTTCCCCTTAACATTACAATTCTGCAGTACCTAAGATTTGTATTTCTTGATTTGTACTCTTCTTTCTGTGGGAACAAAAAAAGAGAGAAAAAAGTTTCAGTGCTATGAGTTTTCAAAGAAAAACAAGTCCAACTAACAGGCCTGTAGTGATCCATAAAGTGTTTGCACCTACAGTGATTCATAGCAAGTGTTTGTTGTACAGAAATAAAAAGGCCAGTATAAAAACCAGGAGGAGAGGTACCAGCTCAGCTGAGCATGGAGAAGCAGTGAGCAATGAGCCCAGTTCTAGAGCCAGCATTCCAAGGGATGATGCTTCCAGAGCTTCACTGTTCAAACCTTTGCCAGTACATACCTGCCTAGTCACTTGAAGGTGTGAAGAGTGTCTGTAACCCAGATGGAAAGAAAGACCTGCAAGTTGAGCAGCAGCCCATGCCTCAGAAGTCCAGCTCACCAAGTGCTAGAGAGGGAGTGCTAGCCAGCCACTAGCCCAATTGTGCTGCAGATTCATATCCTGCATCCTGCAGCATGCTGAATGCCTGCACTGGCATCCCCTGCTTGTGCCATCACACAGCACCTGCAGCTCTCAAGGATTCTGTGTCCTGCTCTGCTAGCAAGTGGAGCTCCTGTAGAAAATAAACAGTCTCTTCTCAAACCTCCACTGCTGGGGCATTTTTCAGACAAGAAACTACTAACACTCCTTGGAATTTTCCACCATATGGTCTGGCAGATTTCTTTCCGTTTATCAGTTGGCTGCAATTCCTAATCAGAAGGAGAAATCACAGCACTGCAGGTTATGAAATGATGGAAAATTCCATCATTGCTGAAGTGTGGTAACCAGTGGGAAAGGGAATGCTTTTCCTCTTTCATGTTGCAGGCACAAAACAACAGAGTTCAGCTCTGGGCAGTTGCATGCTCTGCCAAACAGTGATCTCCCATCTCATTTTGCCTCTGCTTTCATTCTTTAGGTAGAATTCTGGCCATGCTGTAGGCAAGTATGACTTAAATGAAGCAAGGATTGCAGAGTTGTTTGGGTTTTCTCTGGACAGCTCAGAATGATACAGAAAATACTTTTCTCTCTCAAACATTCTCCTGTCTTTTTAATATATCACACTTGTCTAGGGCACATAGCTTAATATGAACAATTGAGCATCTTTTTAATTCATCCCTGCACTATTTTAGGCACCAAATGAAGTCCCAAGCTGCACTAGAAATACTGTGTTGGAGACTGGGTTCTACCACAGTTACTTTTACTCCAGTGAAAGAAAAAGGTTGTGTCTGACAGAACACAATGAGCTCTATTGTACTCTGTGTCTGAGAGGCCAAGCTTTTCCACAGGTAGGGCAATCAAACTGTCATGAAACACAGCTGACATCCAGCCAATGCTGGGGGCTGGAGCTGTGTAAATGTCACTGAGATTTGTAAGACAGAGCACATATTGAACACACAGCTATCACCAGAGGGACAGTTGGGTAGCAAATGTGGGTGGCATTTGTGCTGCAAACTGATGGGAGTCTCCCTTCTAACAAAGCACAGGCAGAAGTGAACCTCAGTCTTGTGTCTCCACCAAGAATGCTTTGTTACTCTGCTGCACAGTCTGGGACAGGGATCAGAGTTTTCTGCAGTGAGCAAATAGCAGCTCTTGGAGACACCAGAACTAGAAACCCAGGCTGCAGAGGTCGAGCCTGAGTGCTGAGTTCCTGGCCAGCACGGAGCAGCTGGGCTGTCTGCTGCTCCCCAAAGCATGGGAGAGTCCCTGCTGCAGCCAGTGGGGCTGAGAGAGGGCCTGAGCAACACAGAAGGGACCTGTCTCATTTTCTGGAGATTCTATTTGTTCTTCTGCTTGCTTCATTACCTTTGTGTAGTCTGCTCCTTAGGGGCAGAAAGGTGACTGAGTTCTGCAAGTTGCCAGACTCCAGGAAAGTCTGACAATTGTGCAGGGACAATCTCTGGCAGCTGAAAAGCAATGTGTGGTAATTGTTCAAAGCCTCTGCTCTGCTCAGTGGAGGCTGGCAGGTCAGGGAGGGCAGAATCCTTGTAGGGAGTTCCTGAGAAACTGGGAAGACTTGCCAAGGAGCAGATGAGAGAGGCAGGGTCTGTAGGAAGGCAGGCTCCAACCACAGACAAGAGAAAGGTCTCTACCCAGTGTTAAGAGAAGTACTAGACTTAGTCCAGGCAATCTAGTGTTTCCTTTCCCATTTCTGTGTTTCCAGAGGTGGGTGAAGTGTTATTAAATTGCTGCTTGTTTTCAATAAGCTCTGCATGTATCTTCTCCTGCTGACTCCTTGAGATAAGACAAGTGGGGGTTAAGTTATCAGGAACAGAGTCTAAGGGGATGCTAAATGGTTGTATTTCATCCAGAAGGAATGGGTCTGCATGGTCCCATTGGAATTCTCAAATGGGCTTAACCATGCAGTCAAGTAGTTCTGCTGTTGTTCCTCAAGAGAGTCAGTTTCATTTCAATCCATTAGATCAGTTGTTTCCCCTCTTTATGTTAGAAGAGTGCTACAGATCTTACTCCTCTGAGACCTGGAAGCCTCCTTATGAGGCTGAATGAGAACTGGGAGCTGTGCAAGTTGCTGGCAGACAAAATCCCTCAGTGCTTCTGTTGATGACTCAATAGGCATCCACCAGGAGAGGACTGCAGAGTGTTTGCTGTTGGAGAGGATGCCTGTCTCAGATGTGATAAAGAGGAAAGCATCATTCAAATGGCTGATAGATACCACTCCCTGGCTCAGTGAGAGCCACCATCCAAACCATCCCCTGTGAACTGAGCCATTTGTGGCAGGATATCTGCTCTGAAAAACCAGGAGGGAAGATCAGATAGCCAAGTGATACAGAATAGATTTGCTGCTACACAGAGAAATCAAATGATCCAGGATTGTCTGTATGTAAAGCAGAGATAAGAAAGAGGATGACTGGAATGTTTTCATTGCCCAGAGGAAGGGAAGTACCTGCACAGGGAAGCAAAAGGGAAAAAAAGTCCCATGCAAGTCTCTGAAATGCATTAAGAAGACTTAGAGTGATTAACCAGCTCTCACTTAACCCAAATGCATCTGTCATCTGCAAGTTGTTATTTTCATGGCCATGCATCGCTCGAAATCATCAGTCAGGGCTTTCCAAAATCAAATACTCTTACATTAAGTATCACACAGACCAGGTTAAAAAATTCTAATTCGATTTGGATTTCTAAACCCAGAAGGCTATAAATGGCCAGAAAGTGCAAGTGTAAAATACACTCCTTTTATACACTGACAGGAGGGGTTTGTGCTGGTGTGGTTCTTACAGTCAAAACCTTTTCCCTATTTCTATGAAATCCTCATTCCCAAGTTTATGTGGCTTCCTGAAAGATGTGTGTCCTTCTCTCTTTGTGTTGTGTATTTGGATAAGCTCTTCAGGCACCTAGGCTCATTTTGGGGGTTATCCCGTGCACAGGCACGAGGAGTTGGGCTGGACGATCCTGGTGGCTCCCTTCCAACTCAGGGCACTCGATGATGCTACAGTAATAACACTTTGCAGGCACAGTCTGAAAATCCCTTGTGGNAATTAGACGTTAAAACAATAAACCACCAAAGGCACAGCCCAAAGCGGCGCAGCGCAGGGATGGAGCGGGAGCGCGGGCGCGCTGCGGGTGCGTGACGCGTCTGGCCGTGCGTGTGCCTTGCAGATCTTCGAGTGGTGGTACTTCCGCAAGTACGGCACGTCCTTCATCGAGCAGGTCTCGGTGAGCCACTTGCGGCCTCTGCTGGGCGGGGTGGACAACAGCGCGCCCAGCGCCGCCAGCAGCGCCAACGGCGACGCGGACAACAGCCGCCAGAGCGTCTCAGGTGAGGCACAGCAGCTCCCAGAGCCCGTCCAGCTCCCTGTCCCCAGCCAGCAACCTTCCAGGCGGTGCAGAGCCTGGCTGACAGGAAGATTTCATCCAATCGCTTTAAGGTCCCTGTGCCCTGGCTCACTCGGTGTGTGGGGAAGGTGTCCCTGACGTGCCAAGGAGGCTGTGAGCCCTGGCAGGAGCCTGGTTGGGGAGGTGTGGGTGGTGTCTGTGGGCAGTCCCCCTCCTGTCCCTAAACACCCCACAGTTCCCTCACCCCAAGCGGCAGAAGCTAGGGCAGCGGTACAAGTATAGAATCCTAGAGTGGTTAGGGTTGGAAGGNTCATCTCGTGGTGAGCTGTGAGACCAAGTAAGGCTTCCTTCAGACTTGTTTTGTGGTCAGATAAAAGGCAGAGCTGTTCCATGAATTGCTCTGGCTAATTATATCTTTCCAAATGCAGGCAGTGCTGCTTGCTGGGGTTGCCAGTGCATCTATTTCCCCCTTGTTCTGCTAGCCCTGCCAAACTGCACGTGCTCCTCCTGCAGCACCCTTTCTAAAGGCAGGCAGTGTTTCTCTTTTGTTGGGAATGCACATCTGCTTCTCCATTCCTTTGTTTCTTAGACAATGTAAGTAGTGTGTAAACAACGTTTGGATTTTGCTTTAGTAAATGGAAGCAGAGTTTTTAGTAGCTTAAGGGCTTGTTCTGTTCTATTCCTGACTCTGCTACCTATTTGATTGGTGACCTTGGGCAAGTCCTAACACAGGCAGGTTTTGAAGAAGGCTTCCAGCTTAGAGGGCCTGGTTTCAGGTGTGTAGGGCTTGATTCTGGGCAACTTGCAGGCATTCAGAGCCCTGATGAGCTTCAGTGCCAGGAGGGAGTGATGTAAATCAGAATGAAGGTGTCTGGCTCTGAGCTGTTGGAGCCTTTAAACCTTCACACCCTGGGGCATCTTTTGTAGTGCATATGCTTACTCTGAGTGAACACGTGATTGAGGAGGTGCTTTGACAGCAGAGTAAATGTATGGGTTGTAATTTTTGTTATGTTTCTGTCTAAAATGAATTTACCCCTGCTCCAAGCACTGGTTTTTGTGGACTGAAGAGGAGTCGTAGGGGAACTTGTCTCTGCTTGAGTGACTCAGCTGCTTGGCCCATGAGTGATGAAGATGGTGAAATACTATTGCTTCTGGCTATAGTCACTGCTGAAGTAAAGACAGGAGCATCTATCTCAGCTTGTGTTCCTCATCTGTAAGAAACAAAGCTGACCTAGCTTGGCATATAGGCCATGATCTTAATATTGGAAATTAATTCAGCTTTCATTAGGGATGTGCTGCTTGAATCAATTTTGGCATCTGTAGCAGAGATTCTCAGTGATTTACAAGATTAAGTGGACAGTGGATTCTCAGTGATTTAGTGTTAAATGGACAGTGGATTCTCAGTGATTTACAGTGTTAAGTGGACAGTGGATTCTCAGTGATTTAGTGTTAAATGGACAGTGGATTCTCAGTGATTTACAGTGTTAAATGGGCAGTGGATTCTCAGTGATTTACAGTGTTAAGTGGACAGTGGATTCTCAGTGATTCCCAGTATGAGCTGGGCAGTGGATTCTCAGTGATTCCCAGTATGAGCTGGGCAGTGAAGTTTTTCTGTAGCAGTAACAGGTGCCCAGGGCCTGAGTTAATTGCTGTTTTTCAGTGCAATAACCCAGTCTGATCCCTCTTGAATTCAGTATTATCTTTTCATCAGGCATTTGGAGCCTTGTTGGTGGTTATTTATCTGGAATGATGATATTTGTTGACACTAATTTATAATGAGATTATTATTTAGAAGGGAAGAGTAGCCTGGTTGCCTGCATCTCTCTGTTCTTGATTGATTGACTTTGGAATTCACATGTATAGAAACAGAAGTCATTTGATAAAGCTGATGAGAAGGTAGCTGAAGTTTCTGCTAAAGCTCAGGCCCTTTTGCAGTTTGGGAGGGATTAATGCTTGTGTGTTTCTGTTTGTGACAGAGTGCAAAGTCTGGCGAAATCCTCTGAACCTGTTCAGGGGAGCTGAGTATAACCGGTGAGTACTGCCATGGCTCCTGCTGCTTCCCCACTCCTCTCACTCACAGATGCAAAACCAGCACCAGCTCTGCTCTGTGATTTGTGAAAAGGAGTTCCAGTTCATGCTGCTGCAGTTGTTACTTCTGCCATTTTTTGTGACCTTACATAAAAAAGGAATAATCTAAGGGTGCTGTGCTGTTAATACAGTCACCCTGCTCAGATCAGTCATAGCAAACAGCCTCCCTGATTATATCTAGCTTTCATGTAGTTTCTGTTTGAACATGTGTGTTGCCCATTTCCAGTCTGTGCTTTCCAACACCCTCATTAGCTGAGGTTCAGCTCCTGTGCCTCCCTGCCAGTGTGTGTTGGGGAGGAGATTGGCTCTGTAGGCCATGCCCACCTCTAACACCTAGGACTCTGGTTTAGATTCATTTTGCCACATGTGACTCCATTAACCAGAATGTCTTTGTGTTGGCATGTTTGCAGGTACACCTGGGTAACAGGGAGAGAACCTTTGACTTACTATGACATGAATCTTTCAGCCCAGGACCATCAGACATTCTTTACCTGTGACACTGATCATTTACGGCCTGCTGATGCTAGTAAGAGACCTGTGAACAACTGCTCTTGCTAATGGGTTAATGGCTGTTGCAAACTGAGGGACAAAAGCAGTCAGACATCAGTTCTCTTGGGTAGATAAGGAATGGCAGTATGTGATCATGCCTGGAAAGCTTGTGCTGTTGGATTCATGGTGTTCTGGATGTGAGCAAGTATCTATAGGTATAAACTATCTAATTTGTGTCACTGTTTTGTTCTCCTTTCTGGCTGGAGTCATTCAAGGTTCCATTTGCAGGTGTAAAGACTTGGGTTTTTCCCTCCTGTTTGTTGCAGTGCCTTCACACCATGTATGTAGCTTAGTTTGCTTTCAGCTGCAGTCTGGTGTGTTGAGTGACATTGTTCAGGTCCCATTTAGTCTGTGCTGACAGAAGAGAGAGAGCTTCATGTAAAACTGGAGCCCTGTGTTTCATTCCCTGATGTAGTGAGAAGCTCTGTGAAAAATGGGAACAGCACATTTACAGCTGAATTGGCTCTAAGCAGCTTTAGTTGTGCTAAAGCCACAGGCAGGCTCTGGTTCTGCTAGAAGTGTGTGACAGTGATTCTGGTTGTCAGAATTTGCCTCTGAAGAGACAAATCTTTGCAGGTGCTGGCAGTTGGGTGAGGAGATGCTCACCCAGGAGAAGATCCTGTGCCTTTCTGACACAGGATACACATGAATCCTGTTCTCTGAACTCAGTGGGCTAGTTCTGATGTGGTCTGGTTAGCCTGGGTGCTGTTTCCATTTAACCTTCACCTAAAGCAGCAGCACAGTAAGCAACTAGACTAAAAATCCCAACTACCTTTGTATTCTTTTGTGCCCTATGGAATCTCCTACCCCAAGAGGAAAAAGCTGCTTGTCACTTCAGTGTGTGACCCTGCAGATGGCATGAGCTCTCAGCCAGATTTTCCCACGGAAAAAAAGAGTTTAATTAAAGGAAAAATAAAGCTGAGTATTTGGGGCAAAAGCTGATGTTGATTATCTGTTTGGAGTGATCACTGAGCTCCTTGAAAAGCTGTAGAGTGACTCAGGCTGGGAGCAGTAAATGCTGTTGTTATAAAGCAGTGGCTTCTCCTTGTGAATGCTGCAAATGCCTGACATGTCCTGTTCTGCTTGCTTTGTTGAATAGTCATGCAAAAAGCCTGGAGAGAGAGAAACCCCCAAGCCCGAATTTCTGCAGCACACGAAGCTCTGGAACTGAATGAGTGAGTGACAACAACATCAACATGTATTTCCGGTCATTTAAACATCCAGTGGATGATAGCTTGAGGCAGGAGCTTGGCTCCAGTAATTTGTAACCCTGATTACAGGCCTGCCGTGGGCAGGAAAAAACCACAGCTGCATATTGTCCTGGCCACCCAGGAGGTCCTTAGGGCAGTGGTGACAATGGGAGTCTTGATGTCAGTGGGCTGTGGGTCAGCACAGTGAGCTATTAGCAGAGTTGCCTCCTGATGAGCAGATGAAATATGGGATGAAGAGTTCCCTTTTGGATTTCTCAGTCACTCTGAACAGAAGCAAGAAAGAAGGGACTCATAAACTCATTCTGAAATACTGATTTCATAGTGTGAGGAAACATGATGTAATTTTCTGAGGTTTTCTGCTCTTTGAGTCCATTCTTAGGGAGTAGTGTAGTGTTCTGAGCTCCCACAATAAACTCAGTGCTGTGGTGCTTTCCCTGATGGCTCTTTGTGGAACACAGCTAGAGGCAGCTGCAGCCTGGTGCTGCTCCTCCATAAAGAAGAATCTTCTCAGCTGTGTGCTTTGTGTGGGGAAGAAGTCAGGAGGCTATACCCACCTAACTTCAGCTGCTGAGAATGTGACCATGAGTTGCCTGGGCTCCCTGTAGTGAGTGAGAGAGGCACTGCCTCCCCTGAGCAGCTGACTCTGCTCCCATGGGAATCAATGCCTCTGTCAGGATGCTCCTTGATGGAGCTGAGAGATGTCAGTGAGACAGCTAGATGCTGGGGGAGGTGACTTCTGCTTCCTGCAGCTTTCTCATGGATCTTCCTCTGCTCTTTTTGCAGGTGTGCCACTGCCTACATCCTCTTGGCTGAAGAGGAAGCAACAACAATAGTAGAAGCAGAGAAGCTCTTCAAGCAGGCTCTGAAGGCTGGAGAGGGTTGTTACAGGCGCAGCCAGCAGCTACAGCACCATGGTGCCCAGTATGAAGCTCAGCACAGTGAGTGGCTGTGGAAATTTGGGGGTTTTCTCCTCTCAGAACCATGTGTTTAACATTGGGTGGAAGGTGGCCCTGGAGCCAGCAGAGTCTCTAGAGTGTTGCTGCTTGATTCTGTTGCTGAGCTCAGGTTACAGATGCACCTTTCCTTTGCTGTGGCAGAAAATCTTGTTGCATGCACTGAACAGAAGAGGTAGCAGAGCCAAAAGAGAGCTGAGAGTCCAAAAATGCTGGACACTGCTTGAGGAAATTGCCCTGCATTGCCTTTAGCCCTTTTGGCTAATGCTGTGAAAAGAGTAGAGACTGATGGGATCAGGAGGGAAGGGATGCTTTGCCAGCTGCTTCCCATTGGCTGGGAGGGTAAATATCTACCCCACATTGTTCTGTGTAACAGTTAATGAGCCCCATTAACCAGGGTGACATTTGGAAAGATAGTGGCATACATTTTATGTCCCTGTGACCTTTTACAAATGAGCAAGTGCAATAATAGAGTGCTGTAATTGAAAGGCTAGATTTTCCTGTTGGAATAAGCAGGTTTAGCTGCTGGGATGATATTTATTAGTTGCTTCTTAAACCTAAGAACATGCATGAAGGTCACTGCTTTATTTATCTTTTTGTTCACTTACTGGCAGTCCAGGTTATTTCTAGTCTCCAGTGGCTGCCTCAGGCAAAACCAGCACCAATGACTTAGCCCAGTACAAGCACTAACATCCTTTGGGCATCTCCAGGTTTCTCAGGGCCTGGATTGCCAGCCATGGCTCTCTCACAGAAGGTGAAGGTTGCTGGTAAATGTTGTGCCTGGAGAACTTGTCTGATCTCTGATTCCAAAAGTCTGCACAAGTCTATACCTGAGACCCTGATCCTTTCTAAAGCTTGAGGGTAGTATTTTAAGCATTTGTTGGTTATAAAATTAGGATGATTTACTTATTTGGGGGAAAACATAAATATAGAGAGCTGAGCCCCTGAAGCAATGTTCAGGCTTGAGCAGGCTCATGATTGTCTGTGAAACCTTGATCTGTGCACTCAGTCCATGCTGAGTGCAGCAAATGACAGTGATTCTCTGAAAAAGAGACAAGAAGAGTAATTAAACACTGGCACAGTGCTTCTGTCCAAGCTAAACTGGTTAAGTCTGTGCAGGTGAATGTAAGGATTCAAGGCCTCAGATGGTGCCTTGAATATGAGGACTTCAAGTAGGACAAATGTTGTGAGATGTCTGGCACTCCATTTCTGGTCCTTGAAGTTGACTTTGGGATGAACAGTGAGCATTTTAATTAGCTCAGAAAATTTTGGCCTGAAAGGTTATCTTGATTTCATAGTAAGTAAATGCCTTGTGAGCATTCCTTCCCAAAAGACTGAAACAGATGTAACTAATCAATTGTTGATTAAATACACAGGAATCAATAAAATGACTTCATGTACAATACAGCTACATTCCTTCCTCCCTTAGTTAGTTTTCTCTTCTCAAGTCAGACCTTCCAACCTGCTGCTTAGTCTGTGTGAGAATTGTAACCATGGCTTTCAAATGGTTTGTGGGTACTTGGAATGTTTTCAGTGCACATCTTGTTCTTCTTAGGAAAGACTTGGACATGTTAACTCTGCACAGATTGCATACTGCACACACAGATCACTGTCATGGTACCCTGATTGTGGAGATGATTAGCTGTCTGCTCATTCCTTGTTGGTCCAGAACCATGGGAGGAGTTCACACTGGAATGACAGGGAAGAGAAAGAGAAATGCAAGGAGTGAGGGTTCCCCAAGAGAACAATTCCTGCAGCTGTTTAGTGTCTGTCACCTTTGCTGTTAGGACATCTTCCAGCACACAGGAGTGTCCTGTCTGAGAGATGACATCCAGAATGTGAGGCCCTGGAAGGGGATAACTGAGCAGCAAGGGAAGGCTCTGTGAACAAGTGCAGGGTCCACTTTTCTGCTCATCACTAGGAAGAGTGTGAGGATTGGCTTTGCTACATCTCCTGTTAACAAGCATGTGCATCATAACTTACAAGAAAGGTAGAATACAATGTGCTTTTGTGTTGGAATATGAAATGAACCTTTTGTTTTATCCTTCTGATCTTAATGTTGTTTCTTTTTCCTCTCATACAGGAAGGGACACCAATGTGTTAGTTTATATTAAGAGGAGGCTGGCAATGTGTGCAAGGAAGCTGGGAAGGACCAGGGAAGCAGTGAAAATGATGAGAGATGTGAGTTTGGTTTTGTTTTGCATGTGATTCTTAGGTAACAGTAGCATGGAAATGATGCACATTTGCTTACCAGTGAGCATGCAGCACTGCTGAGTCATTTCATGTGAGTCATGTACAGGAACACTGAGAGATCATCTGTAAGGTTGCAGTTAGCAAATTAGGAACACAGCTCTCTGAGGGGTGTCTTGCTTCACCCAAGGCAGCAAGTCTGTGACAGAAGGAGGACTAGAACTCTAGAGCTTTGGGGAGATGATAGTGAAAGTCCTTAGTTTCCTGTGTTCTTTCTGACACTGCTTTTTTCCAGCCCCCACAGAAGTGAGGTAGAAATGAATCCAGCAAGCCTAGAGTGTTCTGTAAGTTAAACTGAGGGACCTGAATTGTAAATGCACAGCATGGAATCCCAAAGCAGAGAGAAGCACCTGTAAAGGATGCTTTAGGCAGCTCAGATGAATGCTCCCCAAACTGCCTGGTGCAAAGGGAAGTTCTCCCTGCGACTCAGTGGGAGTTTTAGTGTGAAAAGACAAGTAACTTTCTGTGGAGCTGAAGCACTTGCATCAGCAGCAGGAGGGCAGGCATGTGTGCCAGCTTGGAATCCAGCATCTTCTGGAACTGGGGTACTCACTAATATCTTGTGAAAGCACTGAGCAGAGTTCAGCATAATAATGTAGCTTCTCATCCTAAATCATCTCCCAGATGGAAGTGGTGAGTGTCTTTGTTTTCTGTCCCTAGCTGTGGTTTTTCAGGCACACAGCTCTCACTCTCCACAATCACTAGGCTTCCAGACAGACCTGCTGAAAAAGAACTTGTCCAGAACCCAGCCCTTGTACAGCTAGGACTGGGAGAACGAGATGAGGGAGAAAGAGCTGGGTTTGTAGTCTTATGGTCAGCTGGGAGAATGGTGATGTCAAAACCATTGTTTTCAGTCCAGCCAGCTCCAGTGATTCTCCATGAATTTTGTTGCACAGGCACTCTGGGATGAATACTGAAGTGTTTGGGGACCAACACTGGAATTCTGAGTTCTGGCATTAATGGCCAAGACAGATAAAATGTGGAATTTCACATTCAGATGTCACACATCACAGTTATGGCAACTTCTGGAGCTTGCTCTGGCTTACTGAGTGTCTTTTGTGATTTGTAGCTGGGGCTATGAGGAGCAGACAAGTCTGTGAAGCCTTCTGGTGATGTCAGTGTGTGTGGTTCACTGTGTGTGCAGAGCACTGGGTTCAGGCCTTGGCTCTGCTCATCCAGGGCTCTGCTGTGCTTTAGGAGGAATGGCTTCTTCTGATGCTACAGGCAAAGTGATGTGCTGCTGGAGTCAACTGCAGTGTGCCTCTCCAGACCCAAATTCATCATTTGTTAGACACTTGAAGGGCAGAAAGCACTCCCCTTACCAGGAACATCTTTGCAAGACAAAGGAGGTCTAAAGATAGATAGAATCCCAGCTTCTAGAGCTTCAGCTCAGAGCAGTGCATCCTATGCTTCTGCCCACACAGACACCAAGGCAGGTGCTGAGCTCTGAGGTTAGATGCCTCTGGAGCTGTCAGTTGTGAGCAAGCAGAGCTGAGAGCTGGCAGTAGCAAAGCAGCACTCTCTGGAGGTCCCAGCTCCAGTGCCCTGGCAGCAAGGCAGCTTTGCAGAGGCTTTTCTTAGACTGCCATGGAGCTCCTTGTTTCTGATGAAGGCATAGCCTCCATTTCTTCATGGAAGACATAAAGAATAGACTTAGGAAGAACATGAATGTGTCACTGAGGGTTTCTGTGTGATTGATGAGGGAGGAGATGAATTTATTCCCCCTAAAAAGAATATGAAGAACATGTTGGCTGGGGACTGCTGAGCCTAGCATCAGCAGATGTGGACAGAGGGTGGAGGCCCTGTTTATGTCTGAAGGATTGAAAACACATTTCTGAGGACATGGAACATGATGGAAATGAAGTGTTAAGAGGTTCATGACACCATCTGGGAAATATGATTGGGATGTAGTGAGGCTTTGCCACTTTGCAAAAAGAATACTTGAGAGTGTTTAATTCCTTGCATGTATGAGGCCATCTTGAGGACATTCCTGATGGATTAGCTTGTCTGTCTTGATTATTATGTAAGGAAAGGCTGAGAGCCTGTTTAAACACCTTAATGGAAAGAAAATGAGCTGTTGTTGACTTAAATAAGGTTTTGATTTTATAGTTATGTGCACTGCTGATAGGAAAATCATATTCTTTCCTATTATAGTGAAGATCTTTTAAGACCAGGTGTTTTTTGTTTTTTTTAAAAAGAAAGCTGTTTAAACCCAGAGTATTTGAATTAAAAAATGGGGAGGAATGTCTGTTGCTTCTGTGATTGCTTTTGAGGTAGTGTCTGTGGCTGGCTTTGTTGCTTGGATGTCATTCATTTAGCTGAGTTGAATTAATGAGAATGAGGAACTTGCCATTTTCCTGGAAGCATGTCACTGAATGATGCCTAGGTGTTGCTTTTGCTTGTGTTTCTGGTGAGAATTATTTACTATCTTTGCTATAGAAACCAACAGCTGGGGCTGTTTGTATACACTGAGTGAACTTGTGATCTCATTTGGGCTAGTGTGCTGCTGGACTAACTCCAGCCTAGCCAAGAGAGTTATTGCAGTTTCCTTGCTGTTTCTGCAGAGCCTGATCCAGGCTGGGAGGGAGCTGGTTCTCTTCTCCTGTCCCTGAGGAGCAAGGCTGCAGTGCTGCCTCCTTCAGTGCTGGGAGGCTCTGCACTGTTTGCTAGGTGCAGGCCCTGGTGGCTGTGGGGAGTGCTCAGCATCCCTTCTTCTTCAGCCTGCTGTCGTGGGCAGTGCTGCAAGGCAGGCAGCTCCATGCTGAGCAGCAAGGCTGGGAAGTCTTGGGCTTGCTCTGGAGATGATTGGGACTGTGAAACAGCTTTCCTTGCATGGCTAGGAAAGAGAAGGGTGGCAGAAGGGTGGCAGAAGGCCTTTCACATCTCCTGAAGGACATACAAGTGTGCTGCTGTGGACCTAGCTGAGGGCATTTCAGTGGGCTGTGTTTGTGTTCATCTCAGTGCCCACCTGCAGTCTTGTCTGCCCTCTTGCTTCACTCCATGTTCAGGGCTTTGTGTTAGCCTTTAATTATGCTTTTCCATTCTGGAACTTCCTAGCTCATTTTGGAGCTACTAGCTCATTTCCTCACTTTGATTGAAAAAGCTGCTTCTAAAACTCTGGCAAAGTTTCTGCAGAGAATGCTTTGGGGTGATGCAAGAGAAGGAATGTTTTTGGAGAGGGCTGTGACTAATGACTTTATTTCCATGCTTTATGAAGTTACTGATCTTTGATGTAACAAACATCATTTATCACTGTTACTGCTTCTCTGGGATGGGATTGTTGAGTAGTAAATGTGCATCAGGAACAGCTTGTGCCCTCCTGGTTACATCTCATCTGCCTTGAAAATGCTTTTTATTCCTGAAATGCATGCATTTCTAGCACACAGCCCAAACCACAGCAGTTCCACCTGAAGGAGCTCAAGACTCTGAGGGCTTTCATCCCTTGAGTAAGAGAGGCTATCAAGGCTGCATGCTCTAGCATATTTCCTCAGAGTTTGCCTATTTGGTGAGATAGTTTTCACTCTGCTGACTCATTGTTCATCGTCCATGGAAGAGAAGTCATGATCTGTGAGTATTGTGGAGCACTAGGACTGAACTGCCATTTGCCAGACAACAGAGAGAATGTTGGCAAGTGGTGTACCTGTGAATTTGTGTCAGCTGGGGCTCTTCTGACACTCTGAAGTTCAACCTTTAGGTGACATGTCCAATTCCCTGAATTCCTTAAATGGATGAGAATATGTGGATACTGCTAATCATTTCCAAGCTGCAGAAGAGCAGGATCTGGCAGATTTGGCTTCCTTGCTTCTCTTCTCTCTGAGCTGTGAAAGAGTAACTGCAGAGCTGCTTCCAAACAAAACAGTGACTGTTTGCCAGGAGGCATGGAGCACAGAGAAATGCATGGAGTGACAGAATCCTGCTCTTGCTGTAATGAAACAGAACTTGAACTCAGGTAGATCTAGTGTGTGTCAGACTGTTGTCCAGCTCTGAGAGCTAGGAGAGTGTTTACATCAGGTGAATCACAATGAGACTGCAGGGGAGTGAGTGGCACTTTTCAGAGCAGGAATTAGTCTCATTCTTAAGCATCTGACATTTTTCACAGAACCTAGTCTGCTGGCAGTATTTCTTCCCCTCTGTCCTTGATAGGGGAGCTAGCAGGAGGAAAACTTGAGCATTAGTATAGCCTCAGAGACATCACAGAGCCTGGAGTGCTTCAAGCCCAGGGTGAACTTCAATCAGGGCTTAGGCACGGGGAAGCTCAGCTGTAGACAGTGAAGGCCACAGAAATGGAGCTTTCTGGCTGTCTCCTCAGAAATGGCTTGGAGTTTAGCCTTTTCTACCGTGCTCAGGTCACAGTTCTTACAAGCCATCTACCAGAAAGCAGTTTGTGCAAAGCACTTGTGAAAATCTCAGTGTTCTCCATCCTGTGTGCTTGATTGTTCAGTGGTGGTGGACAGTTAGCTTCCCTCATTCCTTTTCCAGGAGACAGATTGTACCATACAGCCATGGTGCAAATGGAGAATCAATGTGTCAGCACCACATTAGAGATAAGATTATTTATTTATCCACCTCTGTGTTCCCTTCAATCCCCATTTAAGCTGCAGCTTAAAGCTGTTTTCTACACAAATAACGTGTCCCTGCTAATTGATGCCTGATGGGAATGTGGTCCCAGGGAGGAGAAGGGATGCAGCATTCAGGCTGCATTCCTGGAAAATGGCTCCAAATTAGTTCTAAATGAGAAAATGCTGATGACTGAAATATTCTCAGGGAAGGGAGTCTTCTTCATTAACTGTTCTTTGGGAGATAAAGCTTGTTCCTCATCCAGTAAATCAGAGGTGGATTTCCTTGTGCCATAAAGCATTTTTTGAGATCATCAGGTTTTGATATCCATCACAAAATCATGGAACCTACACCCTGCAGGATGGATTGGGTGAGTCTGGAAATACAGCCCCCTCGGGACTAGTGATAACATAGCTGATTGTCTCAGGCTGATTTCCACAACTTTTCTGAGAACTTACACTCCCAAAATATTACTTATCTAAAAAATGAAAGAATGATCTGCCAAATCTCCCCTTTCTGTGTGTTTGCAAGTCTTTGGGTGCAGAGGGAGGTCTGTGCCTTTGAGAGCAGAGTGCAGAGAAGAGCTTGGTGCTGTATGGCTCTGAGGAGCTGGAGGGGACATTTTCACCTTGTGTTCAGGGATAAGGTGCCCATCTTCCCATCTGTGTGGGCAGCAGGAGCCAGCTTCCCCCCCATGTGCTAGGGAGGGGAGCAGGCTCATGGTGTGCTCTCTGCTGCTCAGCATGGCTCAGTGCTTGGCCTGCCCTGACACTCCAGCAGCTCTCTGCTGCAAGCTCACTGCCATTGCTTTTCTTCCCCCAGTGTTTGCTTCCACTGTGAGGCCTCAAAGAGGACCTGTCATGATGTTCTTCCATGTCAGTGGCTCAACTGGCTGGGAACTTCCTCAAAACACAATTTTCTATGTGACTGACCATTATTTGCAGGGGGAAAATGTAGGCTTTGCATCCTGAGATGCCAGAGAAGTGGGTTCATGTCCTCTCTGCTTCTTGGTTCCTTTCAACAGCAGAGCTGCTGCTGGTGCACAGGCAGTGTTGGAGCAGCTGAGTAGCTGCTTAGAGGTGTTTTGTTTCCACAGCTAACTGAGTTCATGAGAACTGGGTTGGACTTGTTCATGTTTGCCCTTTGCCAGATGAACCCTTTATTAACACTTGCCAGTTTGGAGGCCTGGCAGGCCAGACAGTGACCTTTGTTCTTGCTGCTAACTTAGGCAGGGGCTAGCACTCTGACAGAACCTAATTAAAAGAGCTAAAAATCATCAGTGAGTCATGTCAGTGACAAACAGAACCAGAGGAAGAGCTTTTACTGTGGCCACAGGACATCTGGAACTAGATGCAGCTCTTCCCTTTCTTCACTGGTGGAGGGAATGTTCCTCTACCAGCCATTATTCATTCTGAAGGAGCAGGGATGATCTTTCCTAATCCCTTGGAGGGCTGTCTTTGCAGTATGTTCATTCTGGACTTTAAATCACAATTTACACAGGGCCGGAGTCTGTCAGGCTTTCTCCAGCCAAATAGTAGCTTCCTCTGTGAAAAATGCACTAGTGAGTAAGGACAAGATTGAAGGGAAGTAGGTTCCATGCTGGATCCTTAATCAGTCCAACTCTCTGCATGTCTCACCTGCAGTTACTTCTCTCATTGGATTTTACTCAGGTTTTTCTCAGTGTTTTTTCTACTAATGTGCCCAAGAGGTGCTGGATTACTTACTACTGATACACAGGAGCTACATGGTTGCAGATTCTTTTCCAGTACCATAAGATAACTCTTCTTCACTTTGAAGAAGCCTGTTAACTGAAGAACAGCAATGTGTTCAGGCAGCTCTGATCTTGGGTTTGACTAATAACATGTTATGCAAAGCATGTCTTGTCAAGAAACCTGACCCAGTGAACGTGAAGAGATAATAGTGAACTCTGGGAAGAGCCAAGAACAGAGGGAACTGAGGGATTTGACCTAGGTGTTGGTTATTTCAATGTGTTTTGAACGAGAAACCCTTCTGCATGTTAGTAATCTAAGCCTGTCCTGTGTTATTGGTTGTAGCTGATGAAGGAGTTTCCTCTGCTCAGCATGTTCAACATCCATGAGAACCTGCTGGAGGCTCTGCTGGAACTGCAGGCATATGCAGATGTCCAGGCAGTCCTAGCAAAGTATGATGGTAAGCTCCTGTCTCTTTCTCTTTGCTCTAGGTGGTATACACAGCAGCAATGTCTGTAGTGTAGCCGTGGCATAACTGTCCTGGGAGAGAGCAGAGCTGTGGCCCAACAGGGAGTTAAGCCATGCTCTTCCAACGCTGAGACTAACCTCCTGGGCCAGCTCTACTTTGGCTAGGGAAGCAGTGATCCCTAGTTTTAAACAATGCCATGGGGGCACTTTGTGTCATGGGAGTTGGTAGAACTTGAAGGTGCATCTTGTTTCCTCAAAAAGACATGACAGAGTCAAAGCTGAGGTTGAAAATAAATTAGGCCTTTCAGAAGAGAAGTCTTCACTTTGTCAGGTTGCACCCATTTCAGCTCGTGCTGTGCCATGTGTGAGCAGAGCTGTGTGTGTGTGTGTCAGTGAGCCCTCAGCAAGCACAGGCTTAGCCAGCCTAACCCTTAGCAGTTGCTGAGTCCCAGCAGGCTCATCTCAGGAGTCTCAGCTCATTTTAGAACTCATCAGCTTCATGTGTTGTGAGATTTATTGGCCTATAAAACAATGAACTCATTTATGCTCTCCTATCTGCAGTTTCTGTTAGTCCCACTCCACTGCCTTTTTGGTTTTTGACTCAGACCAAAGCTGATTTATTGTGTTTTGATAACATATGAACAAATGACTTCCTTGAGCAGCCTGCTCCCACCCTGGGCTAAAAAGTTGGATCCATGATGCACAAGCTCAGCCTCTGCAAGCAGCCACACTGCTCTACCAAAAGCCATGTGTTCAGGTTGTGTTTATGTTCTGTACCTGGCAACACAGCTGATGTCCATGCTCATTATTCATGGAAAATGGGCCTCATTAGTGGGACAGCATGCACTGTTGCTGAGCTACAGCATGAGGGTGTCAGAGTTCAGTCTCTGTCAAGAGTGCAGATGACCTAAATACTGCTGAACTCTGAGAAGGTTTTTTGGCTCTGATTTAACACAAAGCCATGTTATTTACAGCAGGAATACTTATGGCTGCTGAAGAGACTGTTCTGGGTGGAATAAGCTTCTGGTATTCATAGGAGATAAAGTTTCTCTCCTCTTTCCTCTGCTTTTCAAGCTGATTGTTTCCCAGTGGAGCAGGTCTGCTGGCTGTGATACTTGGAGCACACGATTGATGCACTTCCCTGGGCAGCCAGTTGCTTTGCTTGTTACTCTCTGGTAACCTGGGCACTCTGTGAACACTCAGCCCTTTCTGGCAACTGAAAGTCAGGTTTAAAAGGAATGGTTCCTTCACCTCCTTATGCATTTAGGATTGAACTTGGTCAAATCAGGGGAGCCAACACCTGCCTAGTTAGTGAGCTGTGCATCTCAGCAAGAGCTGCATAGGACATGTGTGCAACTAGCAGTGACCCTCCAAGTCTTTCCATTACTGACAAGCTGAAGTTTTACTTGTGGTCATGGCAAAGTAAACACTTTGTGTTTGGACTGAAATGTTTTCCCCATCCTCTCAAGGGCCAAAGCCCAGACCTTAAGATCCACAGTGGCTGATTGGGGTGTTCCCCAGCCCTCAGGAAGAATGTCCAAAGTGCAACAAGTCAGAAGTGCTCTTTCTGCAAGCATTAGCTCACTCATCCCTCCAGCATGTTTTCTACCACATTGTGTGTGGAAAAATGCAGTGACTCTTCTCAAGGGAGATAATACTACAGGATATTGGAGCTTTTTGACAAAGTGTTTGTCCCTGATGCTCAGTTCTTGCCATTCCTCTTACTTTTAACCATTTGTATCAGCTTCCTTCACTTTCTTCCTTCATGTTTGTGTCTCTCTAGATGCCTGCATCTCTCTTCTGTCATCACTGCCCCAGCCTGCACATAGTTTATTTGCTAGGGCACTTGCAGTCTTTCCCAGCAGCAATTCAGCAAGAGCTGGCAGCCTGGCTGCAGGTGCAGAGTTCTGTGCTGACAGGGCAACTTCTGGCAGGACAGGCTGAGGGAGAGAAAATCAGGGCTGGGGTTCACCCCCAGACCATAGCACACTACATTTACCTCACCATTTGTTGTTTTACCTTTTCACCTAACTTCTCCCAGTTTGTCAGTGTGCTCCCAGTTCCAGAGCTGGGAAGAGGTGAGTGGTTCCAGCAACTTGCTGTGGTCTCTCCAGTGCTCTGTGGAGAAGCAGCAGCAGTTTGACTGGAAGGAGCTTACTGTGCAAATGATGTCCCTAGACTTGATTCCCTTGCTAAATTCAAGTTGTAACCAGACAGAGCTATTTTATGGTTTTCTCTAAAATACAAGAGATGAAGCCTAAATTATATGAGGATTGTAAAGGATTGTGGTAAGCAGATCAGAATACTGCAGAACCAAACACTTATGGTCTAACATGGAGCAAACAAAGAGCACAACATTTCTGGAAGGAAGCAGGCATGGACCTACTGGAGTTCTGTACCTGCTCCTACTGTCCATCCTGCTCTTCTCTCCACATTCTGCACTGCCATCAAACTCAGGCTAAGTCTTCCCACATCTCCTAGCTGAAGGGGAAGTGCATGGGAAGACAACAGAGAGGATGTAACAGGAAGCATTTTCCAAGTGCCTCAGTCATTGTGGCAGCATTTTCTGTCCCAACAGCAGCACATCCTGCTTGCTGGGTAGTGAGTGCTGAGATGTGACTCAGTCAGTGTCCAGGAGGTACCTGCTGGGGAAGTCAGTTCTCTGTAACACTGGGAACAAAGCTATAACTCAAGTCTGTTAAGCAGCATTTCTCTCTACCTTTTGGATGCTTTGTGCCAGATTGCTGGTAGAGAACAGGTATCTGTGAAGTTGAACTAAGAGATGAAGTCAGGTTTATCACTTCCACCTGTCTCTGGAACTGCATAAAATGGCCAGAGACTGACTGGTGAAGATTTTGCTCCAAGGTTCCCTTAAGAGGCAAAGCACCTTATTTTACTGGTGATCTTTCACTGCAGTAAATCAAATGGTTGTCTGCTTGCAAGTCAAATCCATTCTTGCTTCAATAGCTGTCTTTGGATTAGTTCTGTAATGAACCCAGTTGCTTAACTAGCAGTCCCTGTGGTCCTGACAAAGATTTTAAAGCCTCTGTCTTGAGTGGAGCTTTAAAACTCCTCCATGTGAGATGGGAGCACAAGTCCCAAGATCAGAAAGTGTTCTGAATTCAGGCAATAATTTCTCCTATGCCACACTCCAAAGCAGCAATCAGACTCATTCTGCAGACTTTTAAATATTCAGATGTTTACTTTCTTTCTTTCTTTTCAACAGATATAAGCTTACCAAAATCAGCAACAATATGTTACACAGCTGCACTGCTGAAAGCCAGAGCTGTCTCTGACAAGTAAGTGCCTAACAACCACTATCCAGCAAAATTCCTGCTTTCACTCAAGATTCCTCTTAGCTAAGCCCACACCCTAACAATCTGCTGGGTTAGCAGGAGAAGTCATTCCTGCACTAAATTCATAAGATGACTTTGCATCTGAGAAAATTGGCAGTGATCAAACATTGCACTTAAAATATTACAGAAGAAGAAAAGAAGAGAAGTAGCATGAATTAATGTTTCAGTTCTGTGTATACTGTCTGGGGAGCTTTGGCTCCCTAGATAGTATAGTGAAGATACAACTCAAAGGTGTGGTGTGGCTGAAGCTCTTCAAGTGTGTGTAAAGCTGACCAGAAGAAGGTAATCAATGCATGTGGGTGCACTGGTAGCAATGTCATTTTACAAGTGCTGTCAGAAGACTGCTCACCTACTTTACTAGTGGCAGGTGGATTTAGCCTCACTATGTCAGGGATTCTGAGAGGTAGATGACATTCAGATTTTTAGAGACACAAATACCTGTTCATTCCTTGTTTTCTCCTGGGACTCAGCCTTGCAGGGTGCTGAGCACTAGGTGTCTGTGGGCTTGAGGGCACTGGGCTGTTTGAAGGGGTGCTCAGCTCCTCTTGAGATGGAGCTAGAGATCCTGATTCTGCTCTCAGGTGCTTTCACACAAATCCCAGGCAGAGTTGTGTCTGTGCACCTGAGGGTTGAATGCCTCCCTACACTTGGAAAGCAAGTAGAGTGGAAAGCCATTTTCTGAACTGAGATCCTGACAAGTTTTTGCTTTTAAAGTGTTGTGTACACAGCAAGATCTAAGTAATTTTCTTTCATTCTTTTTGTCCTGTAGATCGCCAGTACCTACTGCAACATCTTTCCTCCCTACACAGCGACTCCAGCTTGGGAGGGCAGGGCTAAGGTTGTCACAGCTTTCCCTGTGGTGTCTGCCTGCCAAGTACAGCTCTGGAGTTAGCCGTGGGGTGTGAGGTGAGAAAGAGATTGCATGGTCTGGTTTTTCCTTCACTGGGGCAGGTGATTTGCCCACACTTTGGGCATGCTACCCTCAATGGTGCTGTGGCCAGTAGACCACCCGCTACTGCTGCTGCATCGTGCTTCCATCCCAGCCTGGCCCAGGGGCATGGGGTCGGGAACCTCCCTCAGACCTCCCCAAACATCTTTTTCATAGGAACCCTCCAGCAAGAATCATTTGGCACCTTTTTTGGTTTGTCTTTTCTTTTTTCTGCCCCTTCAGCCTGGACTGTGCCCCTTAGCGAGGTACCTAGAGTAGTGACAGAGAGAGGACTCTTTGACCTGCCTGCCTGCCATGCTTAGATGCAAACATGCTTTCCACTTCTGCTGTGAGGTTCAGTGGCCTTGGTGTAAGAGATCACTCAGAGTTTCCACTTGCTATGGAAGTTTGGAGAGCATAGGAAATTGACTCAGTGTGGGGACATGGGCCCAGGTTCTAGATTGCTTTTCTGCCTTTCTCCTGCTGGCATTTCTGACCTAATGTGTTTGTCTCTTTGCTTTTGTAGGTTCTCTCCAGAGGCTGCCTCCAGGCGAGGGCTGAGCACTGCAGAGATGAATGCAGTAGAAGCTATTCACAGAGCAGTAGAATTTAATCCACACGTGCCAAAAGTGAGTATAGAGAAAGCATTTTTGCCTTAGCACTGCTGAGGACCTGGTTCCTCATTTCTGTTAGAGTAATGACTGGTTTTACAGGATGGGGAGCAAAGAGCAGGAAGGGAGGGAAGCTGAGGGTTTGGCTGTTTGGTGTTTCACAGGCAGTGTCTCCTACTCTGGGCTGCACAGCTTGAATTGTTAGCTGAAGTGGCTCCTCTAGGTAAGCAACAGCTGGTGAGTTGCAGGAAGCCACCCCCAGATGCTATGGTGCAGGACAGAACCATTGCTAGAGACAGCTGATTGTTTACAGAGCAGCCAGGAAAGATCCTGTGCTTGGAAAGAGCAGAGTTTAGTTGTTTTGATGATGATATGTATGTTTTTGGCATGCCCTACAAAGGAACCTGTGTTTGGAATTCATGGTGTGCTTCACAGGAGCTGCATTACTAATTCCTTGAGCAGCACCCTGTCATTAAGTTCTGAGAATGCAAAGCTCAGACATGAACTACAAAGGAAGAGAAGGGATTTATCTTCTAATTCCCTAATCCATTCTCTAGATAGAGATCTCAGCAGCAAGAATCTTGCCCAGGGGCTACTAAAGGCTAATGTATTTTACTATTTCATCACCTGATATTCAGTATTGCAGTCTGTAAGTTCATGAGAAAGGAAAGCTAGAGGCAGATTTGCTTCTGAACCTCACCCCGCAAACCTGTGGAGCAGTGTTGCCCTTTGGAGAGCAGCAGAGTGATGGATGTAATGTAGGGACAGCTGAACCCCAAACCTCTCCCATAGGCACACATGGGTTACAGAAAGGGAATCCTGATGCATTGCAGGAATTCAGCATGTTCTCAGTCCCCTTCCTCACTTCAGTTCCTCAGCTTTTAAGTCAGTTCATCTAGTGAATTGATTCCCTCAGCTTGTCCAAGTCTGTCACTCTGAAATGGAAAAGCTTTGTGGAATATCCACATTGCCAGGAGAAGGCAGCAAGGGGAGCAGCCTCTGGGGCTTTCTGAGTTCATATTTTAACATGAACACTCTGCAGCACTCCTGATTTCACACCCAATCTTCCTGCTATTAGCTAAAGGATATTAAAGTGGCAAAAATACATTTTTGATAATAATTTTATGCACAGTATGGATATTACACCTCAATTTCCACTCAATTACGATGGAAGTCAAATCCAATTTGCTCTTAATGAAATGGAAATAAGTTTTAGCAAGCAGCAGCATGAGAAATCTATCAGTGCCACAAAACTAATGTGTCTGCAGAGCTTCTTTAGGATTAAAACACTAATGAGTCTTCTTCAGACAGATGTCAGAGCTCTTTTCCAGTCATCATGATTCTGAGCACATCTGGAGAGTACAGAGCTTGTGCAGTTGGTGGGGAAAAAGTCCATGTGTATACACACAAGACTTCTCTGTTGTGTTTGGAGCTTCCCCATTTCCATGGGATGCACCTGTCCCAAGCTAATGCTGCTGCAGTCCCCTAGCTGCTCTGGGGCTCTCCTCAGGTGTGGAACAGCCTCCCTGCACTCAGACTCCTCTGGAGAATCTCCTCTCCTTGCTCTGAGCTGTTCCGAAAAGTCCAAGGGAAGAGAAGAGAGATGATGATCCCTAGCTCTGCCTGTCAGCCTGGGTTTGCTGTGTAACCCAGCTGAGCTGGTTTACACACAACTCCTGCTGACCTGTGCTGTGCTGGAAATGGACAACTGGAATATTGCTAGCACTTCCACAAATGCCAGTTTTGTATGGAAACAGTTCCTTGAAAGGATGTAACAACTCCTTGACTCCTCTTCTCCATTTCATCCCTTCTCATTTCTTGTTTTGTCTTTAATAAACACTGTGTCCATCGGTATGCAGATGGTTTCTAGTAAGTTGTAGTTGCTAACAGAAACAAACAACGCAAACAAATTCCTCTGCCAGATGGGAAATGAATCTGCTCTGCACAGGCAGTGATATTACAGAGAGACTGAACTATGCCAGACAGCTCTGAGATGAGAGTTTGTAACTCCTCAGTGAGGCACTCATTTGTTTCTCTCCAGCAAAAAGACCAAACTTCCTAATTGCCATCAATCCACTGAGAACTTGTCACCTACAAGTGGCTTCTCTGGGCATGTAGGAACCAGTGTTTTGGGGCTGTGCTGGGGAGGAGGAGAGTTGCTGTTCAGACAAGGTTAAACTCTCCTTTCTGGCCTGGAGGGATGCTCTCCCAGGTGACTGTGACCTGTGTGCAGCCTGAGCTGTCATTTCAGAGGCAGATTGCACAAGTGAGGGGGGAAAGAGAGAAAAGCTGCCTGACATAGGGTTGATTTGTTCTCTGAAAGGGCACTGAAGCAGCTCAGCAATGTGGAATGCTGAAAATGGACACTTTTGCCTTCATTTCTCCTCCCTTCTTCCCCAGTTCATCCCATTCCCAAAAGTCAGTGTTTAACAGGAGCTGGGGAAGGTTAACTCTGCCCAGGCCTCTCTTTCCTCCTCTGGTGCCAGGTTCCCTTCTTGTGGATGCCTGCTCTGGGTTGTTGTCAGGGTCCTGCATCCTCCTCCTTGCAGATCAGGGCCCAGCACAGGGTGACATGGAGGAGTTCCACACTCCCTCTCTTTTGGCCAAGCATTAACCACAACTTTCCTTTCCAAACCTTGTGTTAGGGCCTCACAGTCTGCTGCCTGCCTTTTGTGTGAGCTTAAATAGTCTCATGGGGAGAACATTTGCTCTTGGGCATCCTGGAAGAGAGCAACAGCTTCCCTCTGCTGCTGAGGATCAGCTGGCACACAGCTGGGAAGTGTAAAGCTTCTGGGAGGAGAGCTGACAAACAGGAGCTGCTGGTCCCTCCGTCCTATCCCCTGCAGAGCATGCCAACAAGGGCTGGATCTTCTCCCTCCACTGCCTGCAATGTAGTGACACCAGTGAGGAGATGTCTGCTCAACTGCCAGTGGAGAGGGGAAGGAGGAATAATGTCCCAGGAGCTCTGTCTTCTCCCATGGCATGAACCCTCCATGTGTTCTGGATCCTCCAGAACAGAGGAAATTGCTTGTGGGGTTGGTTACTCAGTGCTTTTCATGTGCATGCCACCTACAATTCCTATTCCCAGGAGGAAGCTTAAAGGTCCAGTACTTTTTTCCTGGAAATCAGTGGTTTGTTACCTTTTGTGACTTGTTGGTAGCTACCTAAGTGTCTCCCAACCTTGCATATTCCTAGCCCTAGCAAGCAGCTGATGGCAGTGCAGTGAAGCAACCTGTGTGCAAACTATGAGTACTGCATGTTTCCTTCTAGAAAGTCTCTGTGTCCATCAAACTGCTTAATGGCTTCTTCATTTTATTATGAACATGTTTAATTAAAAAGCTCTTGTCATGAGCTTCCCTTTCGTGCTTTCAGCCCTTTGTTCATCTCCTCTGACAAGAGAAACCTGTCCTTTTGCAGCTCTCTGTAGCCTCCCCTGCCCGAGCTGAAGAGCAGCACATGAACATCTGTCAGCAGAGCTCAGTCTTGGCGAGTGATTCAGTCATTAGCTTCAAGTGCAGTTGGTGATGTTACACATTTGATGAAGCACTTAGGAAGGTCCTTCAGGGAAATGGAGCTTTCCGTGTGTGCTGTGGAATTGCAGGCAGCTTTTGGTGGATTTTATTACCTCTGACATAACTGTACTCTGCTTTTTTATTGCAGTATCTACTAGAAATGAAAAGCTTAATTCTGCCCCCTGAACATATCCTGAAGAGAGGGGACAGTGAAGCAATAGCATATGCTTTCTTTCATCTTCAACACTGGAAAAGAGTAGAGGGAGCATTGAATCTCTTACACTGCACATGGGAAGGCAGTAAGTAATTCTTTCTTACAAGGATTTGGATTGAATGTCATCAGAAAACAGTACTAGCAGCTTTCTGTGAGGTAGAGGAGGTGAGAATTGTGGAGGGAAGATGCAGCCACAGCAGCAAGGAGATGGTGGGAATACCATCTGAAAATACAGACTCCAGTTAGGAGACAAAGGATTGTGTTCTCTGTGTAATAGGGAATGTAATTTCACATCTTGGAGAGACACAGTTTCCTCCTGGAAGAGGTTACCCCGAGAAGGTGTGGAAGTGCTCAAGGTGAGGTTGGGTGGGGCCCAAACCTGTCCAGGATTCTGTGAGTGCTTTGACATTGGGAAATGATGAAAGTGCCTTACAGTAGGAATAGCTAGTGTAAAACAGTACAGTGTTCTACGCCTTTTTGGGGCTTGCCAAACTGGAGTGAGGCCAGTGGAGGATTCCTAGCATGTGCAGGGGACTGGAATGTGTGATGGAGGAGAGGATGCTGAGGGAGCTCAGCTGGACCCTCCTTTGAGTAGAAGGTTGGGCTCCAAAGGTCATACTCTGACCTAACCTATCTTACCCTGCCCTTGAGCTGTGTTGGTTGTGAGTATCAGAGCATGAACCTCATCAGCCTCCCTGGGCTTTTGTTAATGCAGACTCTGCTTTATGTAAGCTCTTTCTCTGCTCTGCTTTATTCTGTTCTCTTTCATCCTTTGCATCTTATTTTTGGTTTTGCTTTCTTCATTTGCTCTTCTCATTTAGCTTGATTAGAAGAGATAGTTTGTCACCATCATCATTCCTGAGAAATTGCATGTAATTAAATACTAGCTGTAATTAGCAGTCTCCATACAGCGCATGGGCAGTTGCTCTCTCTCCTTCTAGGTGTTTAGGTACTTGCCCTGTCTGTAAATGGAACTGTTCTGCCTCACTTCAGTAGCTTGTGTGCAGGAGTTTAGTGCCCAAATACACACACTAGTCACTTCTGACCTTGTGGGAATTGGGCACAATTAACTCCATGGTGTTAGTCCCTTTGGGGATACATTTGGAATGCTTCTGAGGAAAAGGAGGTCACTCCTAATTAAGGCAGCCCCCAACAAAAGGGATGCAGCAGTGTCTTTGTAGTATTTTAAACTCCAAATTACATTCAACAACTGAGAAAAGTGAGGTTACACCAATAATGCTCAGCACTGAACTGGTTGTTTCCTTCTCTGTCTTTATTTGATCCATCAAAGTACAGCTTTATTGTTGGCACAGCTGCAGAAGCCCAGGTGACACCCCATGGAACATCACTTGTTTCCTAAGGAGCAAGGTCTTTGCTGTCTCTTTCTTTGGATTACAACCTTACTACTGCTGTGATTGAGGGCACAGAGACTTGATTAGCTCTACAAGTATTAAGCCAAATTGGAAGGCACAGCTTGTGTTAGTGAGTCTGGAGTGCTGAGCAGTGACCAGCCCTCCACACAGGGTTTGTACAGCACTGGAGTTTGTGCTGTGTGAGAAGCATCCAAGGCTTGAGTTATTCTATTTGTAGATGGCTTTCTGGGGTGCTGTGGGGCAGGCTGTTAGAGCCCAGGCAGCTTTACAATCTTGGAGGAGTTACACCCTCTTTACTCTTGTTTTAAACAGTCATCAAGAAGAAGGAGACTCATGAGGGCACACAAAATACAGCTCAGCTTATTTCAGATGCAGTGTGCGGAGCTGAAAACACTGGGCTATTGTGTATTTGAAGCCAATTCCTTGGAGTGCTAGCATGAGGCAGTGGGCTGTGCCTGATCCCTGGAGCACAGAGTGCTTCTGGGACAGCTGCTGAGGAACTTACTGCTTCAGTGACTGCTGAGCAGACGAACAGTGAGAGGAACATGGGGATGACATCTGGACAGTGAGAATAAGAGAGGCTGATGGAAAAGAATCCCTTGATTGCAAAGCTGTAACTCAGTCAGATATCCTGATGTTCCCATAAGCCCCACTCAGATGGCCTAGGACACCATCACCATCCACACTAAGCCATTTCCCTCCCTCTCTGGTCTTCAGTTTTAAACGTGGAGAAGTGAGTTCATGTAAGATTTAACTCATGACCTGAAGATTGACCTTGGAAACTTGACCTGAGCTGCTGCATTCAGAAAGAATGCATGTGAGGAACCTGGTTTTAATAACTCAGTATTAATCTTGGATTGCCAAATATGAATGAAAACCTGGCTGTGATGGGAAAGTGGGTGACTCTGGGCAATTCCTGTGCTGTTTGCATTGGAACAGAAATGTTATACTTAGTTTGTGCTGGTTTTTCACAGTTGTAAATAGAGCTCAGTATGTCCAGGGGCTGCCACACTCACAGAGTTTGTTTTCTTCCCAGCTTTCAGAATGATCCCCTACCCACTGGAGAAAGGACATCTGTTCTACCCCTACCCCATCTGCACAGAAACTGCAGATAGAGAACTACTACCATGTAAGTGCAGCTTTTCTGATCACTAACATCACAATCCTTTCCCTGACTCTTGCAGCACTGATCTCCACTCATGTTTTTAAATGGAATACACTGGATTAGGACAATGGAGTTGGCAATGAGTCTGTGGGGCTCCTGTTGTGGTTTAAGAGGAAGCTCCCAGCCATAGTTCAGAGCAATTTACTCTCTTTATTGTTGTTGCCAGTGTAGGGAGAGAGATGACTGGAGAGCTATAAATCAGATCTTGCTCTTCTTTCTTGCCAAGGTGCTGGAAACTGTCAGCTCTTTGATCCTGTCAAGCCAGAAGCTCAGTGGCACAGACTTGTCTTCTGCAGACACACTAGCTACTTAAATTCCAAGGCAAGATGAAGCCTGCTGGAGGCCAGCTAGGTGATGAGCTGTTCCTCTGACAGCTTCTGCTGACATGTGCTGAAAAGCAGGCTGAAAGAGCAAGAGAAGGTTGGGCTGGGAGGGGAGGGGAGCTCAGCCAGAGGGTAGGGATGGCTGTGGCATGGATTGGCCAAGGGTTGCCAGTGCTCTGCAAGGCACAGCCCTGCAGAAGGGCACTTCTACTCTTCATAGCCTTTCGTTCAAAACCTCTCTGCTTTGGGCTGCAAAGTGTGTTGCCCTTTTTCTAAGTTACTCACAGAGTAAAGATGAGGTAAGAATGCAGCAAAGCTAGGAGTACCTTCTGGCTGCTATCACACAGAAATCCCTGGCAGCTGCCAGTACCTCCCCACCCCATAGTAACCACCCTGCTTGTAACACCACCTCCTCCAGGGCTCTGCCTGCTTTCCTCAGAGGGATGCTGAGCTGGGCAGGGTGGAGGGCCAGGAGATTGAGAAAGGACAAAGTGATGCAGAACAGCTCAGTGTTCTCTCCTTAGGTAGAAAACAAATCACTGCTGTCAGGTGTTAGGAGCAAGGGGCTCCTGAACAGCATGTGCAGGCAGCTGTGCTATTTCTCAATCTCTGCCTTTAATTTAAATCAAAGAGAAGTTGCAAATGATCTGTGTTTTTTTTTCTTTTTAAACTGGACTAGCAGACCCAAGAATCATACCTATTTTTAGTTTATCATATTTTCATTTAAACTGTGAGGAATTCCTGCTGTTGGTTTTGGAAGCCCCTCCCCTCTGGATGGATGCAGTCAGGGATAATGTCCTGCCCTGTGCTTGTGGTGGCTGTTGGTTTGAGATGGGTTTGTTCTGCTTTGTGGGGGTTTCTTTTACCTATTAGGCATTCCCTTTCCCCTCTTTTTTTTTTCTACAGCATTTCATGAAGTTTCAGTTTACCCCAAGAAAGAGCTTCCCTTCTTCATCCTCTTCACTGCTGGCCTCTGTTCCTTCACAGCCATGCTAGCCCTCCTGACACATCAGTTCCCAGAGCTCATGGGAGTCTTTGCAAAAGCTGTGAGTATTCTCTGCTGCTGCTGCTCTCTCCTGGGGACTAGACACAGAGCTTGCAGTCTGCCTCCTTCCCTTCAGGAGCTTTGGGGTTGAGCTGTTAGTGGCTTCAGGGAGCCTGAGTCTAGGCTGTGAGACCTGGGGAAACTTCTTTACTGCAAACCCCAGAAATCTGTGCTAAAGTTCAGAATTGGGCAGAAAGTCTTTCCGTGTGAGTGAGGTGATTTTGATCCTGCTGGAGGATTTCTCAGAGCAGTTTCTTGTCTTACTGGCCAGCTTTCTCTGGAGGTGCTGTGTTGTCTCCTGGATTTTGAGCTGAATGTCTGTTTCTCTGATCTCGTTGCAGTTTCTCAGCACCCTCTTTGCCCCTTTAAATTTTGTGATGGAAAAAGTAGAAAGCATCCTGCCCTCCAGCCTGTGGCACCAGCTGACAAGGATCTGAGGGAGCACCCCTGGCTGCACCACCTCTGCTGTGCCAACCTTCTGTTGACCACCAGAAAGCATGAGAAAAAAGGGAAGCAGTTCTAAGACTTCAAACCCCCTCTTCATGGATTGTCTGTTCTCATATACAAACTGTTTTGTTGTACAAAATACATTGATGTTAGGTTCTATTATATTTTGCCTTCGGAAAAGGAAAACTTAAAAAATAAACTTTTGTGTATTGCAGCACTGCTGTCTCCTGGCTGCTCCTTCAAAGCTTACCTTGTCCTCTCTGTTCCTCAAGGGCTGGGCTGGAGCTGCTTCTCCACAGCTTGCTTAACGAAGCAAACACTAATGACTTTACAATTAAGCACTGCTCTCACTGCCTTTCCTTACCCAGTTCAGCTAGGGTGAAGCCCTCCCTGCTCCAGCCAGGCTAGAGGAGGCTCTCCAGGCCCTGCCTCACTGGCTTTGCATTGCCAGCACTACACACAGGTGAGTTTATCCTCATTGGAATGCTTTCCAAGTCCCCAGATTTGACAGCTTTTCCTCCCCCCACTGTTATTTCAGGCATCACCAGAAGCTCCAGGCTTTGCTTTCTGTCTACAGGACAAAGCTGAAGGCAAATTCACCTGCAGGGAGTGGAGTGATGGTTGCATTCATGCTCTTGTGTGTTTCTCACTGAGTTTTGATTGCATCACTTGCAGTGTTCAGGTGAGTGCTCTTTCCTGTACAGATTAATCCCCAGCATGAGCAACTGGTGCTCCTCTGAGCTGGAAGCAGAAGCAAGGAGTCCTGGCTCTCCTGAGCACCTGAAGGGACTGGCAGCAGCAGCAGGTAAGTCTGTCTGCTCCCTCCATCAGTAAAGACACAGCTCCCATTACTGGAGCTGATACACAAGGAAAGTGTTTTCTAATTGCTGTGATGGATCAGTCCTAATATGTAAAGGTTTTGCAGAGCAGTGTCTAGCCATGTTTGTCAGCAGCTAACGTAGTAAGTAGTTTGGCTTTCTATTGATAAGAGCTAAGATGAGTTATGATTTGTGTGGGAATGACTATCCCTCTGTAATTATCTGATACACAAGGAAAGCTTAGCTCCTGCAAGAATCAGATTGATCCTTCCCTTGCACAATGGGGAAATGTTAGGCAGTGAAAAGTATCTTTATAAGCAGTAATGAGCCATGGATTTTATCTGGAAATACCTCTTTAGCTTCTATTCTAATTCTAGGCATCTGGGGGACTAGGCAAGGCAGACAAAAGGATTTTCTATTTCATCAGGCAGAGCTGTTGCCTTAGGCTCTTCTGCCTCTGACATGTTTCCTGTGAAGTTCAGCATGGCTCAGATCAAAAGGCTAAGAGAGCCTGTGATTACAGTGATGGAAAGCCTCTGGCTCAGTGCAGGGCTGAGCCTTCTGGAAAGCTGCTCAGGTAATAACTCATCTGAATCTTCAGGCTGCAGACTGGGAGCTTGCTTTTTAACTCCAAATGTTAACAGTTACTGCTTTTTTCTTGAAAGCCAACCTAATGCTGTTTGGAGACATGGAATAGACACAGGCAGTGCCCAGAACAGAAAAGGAGAGACCCCCCAGGAGGAGGGTCAGGTAAGTCAAGGTAGCTCTGCCACCCAGGTCCATTTACAGCTGAGCCAAGGTGAGAGGTGAGTGCTGCTGGCAGCAGCAGCTGAGGCTGAGCCAGCACAGTGCCCACATGGCCAGGAAGGCCAACAGCATCTTGGCTTGCATCAGCACTAGTGTGGGCAGCAGGATCCAGGACAGGGATTGTCCTCCTGGACTGGGCCTTGGGGAGGTCACATCTCAAATGCTGGGTTCAGTTTTGGGCTCCTCACTCCAAGACAGACACTGAGGTGCTGGTGAAGGGGCTGGAGAGTAAAGCTTATGAGCAGCTGAGGGAACTGGGGTTTAGTCTGAAGAACAGGAGGCTCAGGTGAGAAGGTATCTCCTCAGCCTGCTTTTCTCCCAGCTAACACCTCAGCTGTCATAAGAGTCCTTCTCTAGCCCCCTCACCAGCCCCACTGCCCTCCTTTGGACACAGCATCTCATCCACACCTGCAGTGAAGGTTGCACAGGGGCAGCTGCACAAGTTGGGCTTCAGGTAGTTTTGCAGGAAAGCAAGAAGCAACAGCCCAAGCTCTTGAGCTACAGCCCCCATGTGCCCTGACACACCCCCCCCATCATTCCTGCAAGGCATTCCCCTTCTCCCTCTGTCATAGAAAATCACTCTTTTGGTAAGGTTTCTCTGAAACAGCCCAACAAGCTTTTTCAGGTGAAGTTTGTGGGGAGGGAGCATGCCAAACTGCTTGGCAGGCTAACAGCACTGCGAGTGCTGCTAGGTTCTGATTTCATGCAGCAAATTCAAGGGAACTCCCTCACGAAAATTGGACTGCATAGTTAAAATAATCCTGCCTTTTGCCTCAGCTAACGTTTGTCTGACACTGAAGTGTCTCCCTAGGGAGAGCTGTTTCCTCCTCATGCCTAAATGCATGAGTAAATTTATTCCACACACCAAAACAGAGGATTATTTCCTTTGCCTTGTGTCTGATACCTGTTTCTTCTCTCATGGAGGAATCAGCAACCAGTGCTCAAACTCCCAAGCATGTCAGTATCCAGGGCTCCACTGTGACCAGCACAAGATCCTTTGGAAGAAGCTCAGCCCCTGCAGGTGGTGGTGGGCTTCAAAATGCTCTCTCTTGGCATCCTGCTGGGGCTGGAGTCAACTGCCACAAGGAGCCTGGAGGAGAGGTTCTCTGTTGGTTGGAAGACTCCCAGCAGAAGTCCATCCTTCCAGAGCTGCATCTATGGACAGACAACTCTGCCATGCAGAAAGGAGAAGTAAATGCTGCAGAGTTTGTAATCATTGCTCAGCAGCTTCTGTGCAATGGAAGACAAAGGCAAAAACCTGGTGTCCAAGCAGAGAAGAGCTGAGCTGCATTCCCTGCCTGCAGCAGGAAGGGCTGTGTGCTCCTCAGGCAGCAGCAGCTTGTGCATCATGTCCGGGAGATCCAGGCAGCACTCTTGGGAGCTTTGCAGGTGTGAATATCTACCACTTCCAGGCAGTCCTGGCAGTGCACAGCACAACACCAGTGGAACTTGCACTCACATTTGGTCATCCTGCTGACCCTGGAGGTGTCATAGCCTCTGCCACAGCACATCACCTCACAGCTGTCCATGCCACGTGAGCTCTGGTTGCAAACCCGACCAGCTGTCCCCAGGGACCCTGCAGAGAGAAACACAGCACAGCTCAGGAGACATTCCAGCTCCTGGAAGGCCAGAAGGCTGATGGCAGACATCACTTGCAATGCAGTTGATCCTTCAATGTCACATCATCCAGGATTCAACAGCGTTCCTCAGCCAAGGCACAAGCCAGTTTCCAGTCTCCAAAGTTCTGATTCCCAGCTATCTGCAGGGAATCCCAAGGGAGTGTGGGGAAGGAGAACCTGAGTGGGATACACCTGCTGCTTTCAACAGGAGTTCTGCCACCATGCTTTCAGCCACTAACAGTCAGAAGCCAGTAAGCTCTGGAACTGCCCACAATACAACATCAACATCTGCCAGGCCCCCAGGAGAGGAGACCAAATTAGCTACAGACTGGGGCAGAAGACAAACAGGCTCAGAGAAAGCAAAAGCAATGTTGAGGTTCCACCAGCACCTTCAGCATCTCTGTGGCAAATGAGCACTAAGTGCTGGCCGGGAGCAGCCAGGCAAGGCACTCAGGTAGCCAGGCAGCAGAAGACACTACCCAAAATATGCCTGACTTTTCTGATCTTTGCCTGCTATCCATAAGGCACCCCCTCCTCCTCCTCCTCCTCCTCGCTGAAGAGGCTGCAGTATGTTCTAACTTGTGAAATGTTTCCCTGCAACCTCTCTGTTTTGAGTGCTGGGATTGCCATGCCAACACACAACACTCTACCTGCAGTGCTGCCAGCTTCACAGCCACATATCAAACCCTTGCTTCTGCAGCTGCACCATGCTTTTCTCAAGCAAGCAGAAAGCAAGGTAAAAATATTTCTTTCCCATTCCTAAAGCACTAAAATTCATTTATTCCTTCGTAACGTGAGATTTTTTTCCTTCCTGTTCCTACCGATTAAAAATCTGGCCTCAAGCAATAAAGTTCATATTTGACTTCCACTGCAAACCAAACCAAACCCAACCCAGTGACCTCTAAGAACATCAACCTCTCAGCCCCATGCCACTCAACCAAGTCTCCTCTCTCAAAGCCAGACCAGGTTTTGTTCATCCCATCCTTCCTTCACTCCACACAAGCTCTCCCAAAGCCACATTCCCTGAATTCTGGGCAGCACAGAAGCTGCCTCATGCACAGCTTTGTCTCAAGCTGAGCCAGAGCATCTCTGGGCAGAGCTGGCAGCCTCAGGCAAGCATGTGTCCTGCAGCAGGGGAAGAATGCCCACAGCTCCATGATAACAGGGCTGACAGGTGAGAGCAGGCTCAGTACTAAGAGATGATTAAAAGGCTTTTAGACATAGAAGTGGCTTGTGTACAGGCTCTCCCTTTTGGGGAAAGAAATCAATGAACAAGGCAACTTGCTCAAGAAGTCCAGTTCTGAATAGCCCCTAGCCTGCAAAGCTAACCCCTGCTTAATGCCACAGGATGTCCCTTTACCCACTGGGATTCAAGGACTGGACTGCTCAGTGCCAGTCACTCTGCAAGGAACAACATGTGCTTGTGGAGGTAATAAGCATCACCCAAAAACCCATCAATAACATTTCAAATGGCCTTGGCTGCTCAGCTAAGCAGAAACCCTGCACAAGAGAAGTGCCCTGGGTGACCCCCTGGGTTCCTGCACTCACCAGGGCATGACTAGGCTCTCACATATTGTTCTGATTTCAGTACAGTTGTTTTGCAATGCTCATTCCAAGTCAACTTGGATTGTAAATACACAGCAAAGCCAGAAAGAGCTGAGCTGCACTGCTATCCAAATACTCACAGATATGTCATACTGGGTGCATTCTGCTACATTATACAATATATTAATTAGTTCCACAACATCTTTCATGCATTACTCAATCCAGCTCTCCTCTCCAAAGTTCTGCTCTTCTGGTTGCTAGTTTCTAATTGCCACATCAGGAAATGCTCTACAAGGGTCAGGAACTGTTAGGATTGCTGGTGCTTGGCAGTGCCTTCAATCTGTAACACTACTGAAACCTCTCAGAACAGACACATTCCATGTTAACAGCTGCCCTGGAATGTTACCTCTTCCCTCTGGGGCTGGCACAACTCTTCAGAGAATGTGATGGTTCCCATGGATGGAGCATCTGGAAGTAACTGCTGAATTCTGCTAGAACTGCTTGCTGTCATCCCTCTAGGGACACTGAGGAGCTATTGTTCTTGTCCAGAGCTGTCCTTCCAAAACATCTTCCTGCCTGCTTCCTGCTGCTTACATGCAGGGATTTATATATATATATACACACATACACACTATGGTAATTTTTGACCTTGACAGTCCAAATGTCTGAGATGAAACCATTCACAAAGGACAGAGGCTTACCTACATCCCTGTCCCTGATGCAGTAGTCTGGAGAGCTTTCAAAGTATACCAGGTCATTCTTAGTTGGCTTCTTAAATCTCTTATTAGCCACAGTGAAACCTGTGCCATCTTGAGTCATGACCACCTGAATGGCTCCATTGTACTTCTTCCAGAGATAATCTCCTGTTCTCCTGAGGTCTGCCATGGCCAGCCAGCAGGTCCTGAGGGTGCAGGAGCCACTCACACCATGACATTTGCACTCCTGGGTCACAAACCTCTTCACAGCCTGTTCGGAAAGGCAGCAAAACACAGAGAGGTCAGAGAAGCTGCAAGGGATGCTCCTGAGCCCCTTCTCCACTCCTCCTGCAGTGCCACGGCCTGTAGTGACACCCACTGGTAACATCAGGTCATCCCCACATGCTTGCTCTGCTCTGCTTGCAGCTGCACACACACTTCCTCTGCCTCTGGGCTTACCTTCCCTGCTCCTGCCATGGTCTCTGAGGGCAGGACACAGGCTGGAGACAGGAGCACTCAGGGGAGGTATCCCTGTTCCCTACCATGCCAGCTGGAGCATCACCACCCTGACCCTCTCCAGCTCCCCTTTGCCCTGCAGAGTGTTTCAGGAGATGTTGCCCAGAAGTTCACAGGCATTTCCTATTTAAATGATGTTACAGAGTGTGCAAAGCATCCTACCCTTTTAAAAATAAAGTATTTTAAAAAATGCAGATAAACCTTTTAGCAAACATTTTAGAATAAGAAAGACCTTCATGAGCTTGCACTGGAGATACTAACCAAAAGTAATACTCCTCCATAGACCAGGATTAGGCTCAAAACAAAGCCTCCATCCAAACTCATCCTGCAGTGACTTGGGATTGTGCTTGGTTTCCCAGAGGAGGAGCCCCTGACCTGGCTCCAATGGGACACTGCAAAGCACTTGCACTAAGTCTGTTTGGAGAGCTCTGCCACACTGAACCTCCAAGGGAGACAGAAACAGCATCTCAGGCTCTGCTTATCCCATATTCCTCCCAACTGCTGAGACCAGTCCGCAAGGGCCAATTATTACCTGCCCCAGGCCTCTATAGCTCTCCGAGAGCATCTGCAGGCCCTCTGCTGGTTGCCAGCCACCTTACCTTCCTGCCAGCTCTGTTGTTGTGCAGGTTCATCAGTGCTCTTGCATCCTTGCCCCTGCGCTCCTTGGCATCCACGAAGGCTCTGGCAAACCTGAGCCCATAGTCGATGTTGTCGCTGCAGCCACCCCAGTCGAAGTGGCCCTTGCTGTCCTTGGCAGAGCCCTGCTTCTTGGGATCACAGGAGCAGGATTTCAGCTCTCCTTGGCTGCATGCCCTGGTGATGGCAAAGACAACTCCAGCAGAGGAGATGGCATGCACAAAAGCAGATTCCCGACTGCCTGAAACCAAAAATGGCACTGTCAACATCACTGGGGTGGTTGGTCTGAGCCTAAGTCGCTCGCCTAGGCCCAGCCACTTAGCATGGGCTTTGGTTTTGCTGAGCAGAAGATAAAAGTGGGCTGAAATCACACCAGTACTCATTCCCTGGAGGCACAATTAGTCATGGCTTGGGCTTGGCCTCCTCCCTGGTGAAAGCTCATCAATACAGTGTGAGAGTTGGAAAACATTAACTTCTGCTTCTGATACTAATTCATCTCCTTCAGCTGTTCTGTCCAGAGGTGGGAAGAGGACAGCTAGCAACTCTATCATGCTGCATCCATTTAGAGCAACAGATGAAGTTCTATCTCAGAGGGAAGTGAAAGACATTATTAAACAGGGACATGGGACCAGCATCTACATTGCAAAACACTGCAAACAGCTTTAGAATGAAGCACTTGGAATAAACTCCTGCTTCAGAGGCAGAAGGGAGAAACCTTGGGTGTTATTTCTCTGAAAATAAGTTAAATTTAGATTTTCTGCCTAGAACCAAGCCCAGTAACTGTAACTGACACAAACAAGTTCCATTAAATCAATGGCACTGCTTGTGTCATGCCTGAGGCAGGATTTGGCCTGGCAGCTGTGACTGCTCCACACCAGCTGCTTGGGCAGCTTTCCCTTCTCTTAAGCAAGTTTTCCCTTCTCTTAAGTGAGATATTTTATTATACCCAGGTTTATCTGCATTTCTAGCCTACCCCTAACTGTTTGTACAAACCTTCAGCAAATGGCAACCAAAAGCTTGCAAGAGAACTGGGCAAACCTTCCAAGTCAGGCAGGAGCAGCTTGTTACAAACCATGCCCTTTTTGGAGACTTGTTTCTGAGAAAATCTATTCAGAAACATCAAAACTTAAAGAAGTGTTATTAAAAAGAAACTCTTGATGTCATTGCAGGATAAATGTTTCATGTGAGTTCATTAAACTAATCAAAACCATTTCACTTCCACTTACAGCAATCTCAAGCTACATTTCCCACTGCACTCACTGCCTCATCAGGCTCAGTGTAGAGTTCAGAAGCCTGATGCCTTAATTCTTTCCCATGAGCCAACACTGAAAACTTCACTTTGGAAAAAAAGGGCATTTTTTACTTATTTAATGAACTAGCCTCATCAGAATTAGGCCATGTTCTGCCTGAGGTCTTTTCCTGAATGTCAGGCAAACCTCACTGAAGAGTCCAGCTGATGGGTGATGTTAGTGCTTACTCACAAATAATTGCTGAGGGAACATAAGGGCAGTTACAGGAACCAGCAGTGGAGTCTGCCTTTGAGTGATGCTCTGGAGATGACATCCCACTGCTTGGGTCAGCATGCCCGGGGTCACCTCACCTCCTCCCCATCCCACCCCACAGTACTTTCCTCCTCCTCCACTCTTTGCAGGTGCTTTGCTGCTCACAGCCTGGAGGGGCTGTCCTGGACCATCCCCAGGACATCCCAGGAATAGGAGTGCCAGGGCAGAGTCAGCTCCACCAGCTGTGCAGCACAGCTGTATGCCCAGATGTGCTATTAGGTGAGAAGAGCTACAGTTTAGAGGAACATCACTCAACACATCTACCATTTTTGGGTGGTTGTAGAGAGCAAGGTCTCCCCTGAGCTTCCTCTCCTCCCGAGTAAACAACCCCAGTTCCTCAGCTATTCCTCCTAACACTTCATTCTCCAGACCCTTCTTCACCAGCTGCGTTGCCCTCTCTGGACATGCTCCAAGGCGTCCATGACTTCCTCGTAGTGAAAGGTCGGCCCTCTCATCGCCAGGAGCTGCAGCAGGGGATGCTCACCCGCGGCAGGAGCCTCCCCGCCCTGCCCTGTCCCTTGCCCGCGGGACTCACTGCGCAGCAGGACGCGGCCGAGCAGGCGCTGCCCGCGCTCCAGGGCGTTGCAGTCCCAGCGGTGTCGGCGGAACTGGTGCTGGCACTCGGCGGTCCAGGCAGCCACGCCGCGGCCGATGGACAGCATGGCCTCGGGGTGCCGGCGGCACAGCTGCCGCTGCCGGCTCACCAGGCCCGGCACGTTGTCGCACATCACCCGCGACGAGCCCACGGCCCCCATGTACCTGCGGGGAGGGGAGGGCAAGGGCAGCGCTGGGGATCGGCGGTGCTTCCTCCCCTCCATCCCTCCCGGGGCCGGTTCCGGGGGGATGGGAGCTCCTCAGCACCCCCTCTGCGGGCAGGAGCGGACCCAGAGCTGCTCCTCAGCCTTTCTGGTGGAAATCCTTTCAAATGCGTAGGATCATTAGGGCTGGAAAAGGCCTCTGAGCTCATCGAGGCTCATCATTGATCAATCCCCAACGCTGTGGGGTTTAATAACATGAAACAGTGAGGAGAACCCCAAACTCTGCTATTATAACTGCCTGCAGTACTACAAACAAAAACAACCAAAAAACCCCACACCCCAAAAAAAACAAAACAAAAAACCCCACCAAACCTTGACAAAAATTAAATGACATCACCATCTGTATCCAGATGGTCTCTATTAAAGTCCTGAAATGTTTTGAAAGGTACCTTTTATACAGCCCAAACTACTCTAGGTATCTTCTGAAGGGATCAAACAGAAGAAAATACCATTTTCTTGTATTTTCATTATTTTATACGACCATAAAATCGTTAAAGCTGTTACTTCCAAATATATATATATATATATATGGCAGTTAAAACACACCACGACAAAAAGCCACTGCAATAAATAACATTTCTAGGGCTATGGACACAGCTAGTAACCTCACTGAAATATGCTGGGTCTGATAAATCAGCCTTTGATCCCTCGTCTGCCAGTGTCAAGGTTAAGTGTGCTGCCCAGGTTTACAAGCAGCAGTCTACCTCCTGTTCTAAGCCAAGCCTTTCCAGTCTGGCTGGGCTGGGCTTCCCAGTGTGAGGGGCAGGTTGCTGGTGCTCCCACTCAGAGGCGTTCTGTAGCTCCCTCGGACTGGGATCCCACTGAACTCTGCTCCTGCACTGCCCGCAGGGCTTTCAACTCTCTGCACTTCGCAATTCAGCGAGGAGAGACTTTGAAAGGAAGGAGGGGCTGAGGAGGCCGAGGAAGAAAGGAGGGGGGGGGGATAAAGTTATTAACAAAAAAATCTATGGCTGCTGTAGCCAATTCCCAGCGCCTCCGGGGCGCGCAGTGCTGGCTGCCAGCAGCAGCGCTTCATCCGCGCCCCTCGGGCGTGTTCCCTGCAGCCTGCCCTCCTCCCACTCCCTCCGGCAGCACCGCCCGGGAGCTGCCGTGTTCCCCTCCGGGCCGGGCCTGGACGTGCCCCGTTCCCCCCCCAGCCCGGTCCCCCCGCACCCCTTAGACCCGCCGAAAGCCCCTCTGTGCTTAGGCGGAGGAGGTGAGGGGGCAGGACATGGTTAGGAGCTGCCGAGCCCGTCTAACCCTCGGGCTCTCTGGAGAGGAGCAGCTGGCAGCAGCGAGCTCCGCTGGTGCGAGCCGCAGGGGGAAAGACTTTCTCCCCCCCCCCATTTACAATTAATCCGATCCCACCTTCCCCCAAGAGCCGATCAAAATTCCTGGAATGGCACAACTTACCACCATGAGGAGGTGACTGGTGGTGGGGTCGTCCAGACCAAGACCAGGGGAAGAGACCACCAGATCCCAGAGAGAAAGTTCATGTTAGAAACGCTTTGGTCCACATCAGGTCAGTGGTGGGGGGCAGAAGTCCCATGGAGCAGCAAGCACTGGCAGGAGCAAATGCACCTTCAGGGTTTCTTCTTTTTCCCCGCGGGTCAGGCTCCTCCACATCCCCCAGCACAGGGTTCACTGATCCCCTCCTGGGGTACAGGGGATGCTGGTCGGGGCATCACTGTGGATTCCTCTGGATTCACCCTGCACCAAATCCTTCACGACAAGGAGCTCAGCCCTGCTCCCATCCTTCATCCTCACGCTGATCCAGCTCTTCCTTCCCCTGCAGTCCCAGCAAAGCTGAGGGGCTGGTGTGTGCTGCTCACAGACTGGGTGGGTTCTGCTTTGGTTGGGCTTTTTTTTTTTTTCCTTCCCTCTCAAACTCTGATGGATGAAATGATGTCAAGAGACACTGAGGAAAGAGGAGGAGGTAACACCTCTGATTAAGCAAGGAATCCCGAGGAGCCAGTTGCTTTCCAATAACCCCACAAGCAGGCAGTCAGTTCAAACAAGCCAGCAGATGCATGCTAGGGGATCTGCTGAGGCCAGCCCCCCCTGCCCCCAGGGTGCTGCAACTCAGCACACTTGGCACCTCTCAGGGTTTGACATGACCACGCTGAACCAGCCAGTACATGCACCCACAAACACCAAGCACAGCACTGTGACTGGGCATTCAGAGGAGAAGCAGAGAGCAAGGACAGACCTGGACCAGGAGAACAAGGACAGACCTGGATCAGGAGTGTGACATGGCACTGCCACCCAAGGCCACCCAGGGACCCCCAGCTGAGGGGCTCTGGAGGGAGCATGCCCCATCACAGCACTGAAAGCCCAGGCTGGGGAGGGACCAGCTGCTGCTGTGCCTGGAAGCAAATGCAACAAGGAATTTAAGAGATTCCCCTACAGCCCGTGCTGGGGCAGGCTGTCCCCTTGCAGCCTATGGAGGTTGATGATGGCACAGATATCCACCTGCAGCCTGTGGAGGACCCCATTCCAGAGCAGGTAGCTGTAACCCTGTGGGAAACCTGTGCTGGAGTAGGCTCCTGGCAGGACCTGGGGTCCTGTGGAGAGGAGCCCAAGCTAAAGCAGGTTTGCTGGCAGGACTTAGGACTCTGGAGGAGAGCCACACTGGAGCAGTCTGTTCCTTGATGCAGAAGGGACTCACACTGGAGCAGTCTGGGAAGAACTACAGCCCCTGGGAAGGACTTAGGTTGGAGAAGTTTGTGGCAGAGTGTTCCCTGTGAAAGGGATCCTGTGGTGGAGCAGGAATAAATGTAAGGGAGTCCTGTCTCTGAGGAGGAAGAAGTGGCAGAGAACGGATGATGAACTGACCACAACCCCATTCCCTGTCCCTCTGCACCGTTGTAGGGAAGGAGGTAGAGAAAAATCAGGAGTGAAGTCAGGCCTGGAAAGCAGAGAGGAGTAAGGGGCAGGTGTTTTAAGGTTTGGGTTTCTTTCTCATTACCCTACTCTGATTTCATTGGCAAGTCTGTTTGCCCATGGTGGTAATTGCTGAGTGATCTCCCTGTCCTTATCTCAGCACAGTACAGCTGAGTAATAGAGTGGCTTTGATAGGCACCTGGTGTCCAGCCAAGATCAACCCAGCACAGGGACCTCCTCTGAGCTCAGAACAGCCTCAGCCAGTGAGCAGCTTGCTCAGGGATGTGTCCAATTTTAAGTATCTCCAAGAAGAGAAACACTCCAAGCTCTCTGAGGAACCTGGGATGAATTTTCTTGCTGCACACACCCTCTCTTCCCCAGGCTGAACAATCCCAGCTCTCTCCTCCTCTCCAAGTTCACATGCTCCAGCCCCTCAAGCACCTTCATGGCTCTTCACTGGACTCACTCCAGTATGCTCATGTCCCTCTTGCACTGGGGAAGCCAGGACTAGACCCAGCACTCCTCCCCAGTGCTGAGAGGAGGAGAAGGATCACACCCTCAGCCTGCAGGTCCTGGGGAGGCTGCTGGCCTCCCCTGCCACAAAGGCAGAATGTGCCTTCAACAGGTACTGTGCACACACAGCTTCTCCTCCAGCCAAGCAATCCCACCACGTGCAACACAGATGACAGCAGAGTAGCCAGGAACACTGACAGACACAGCAAGCATGATGTAGTTAAACCTGTATTTCTACATTCAAATAAAGACTGCTTTCAGAAAAGCTGAAGGCATGGAAGGCTCATCTGAGAAGAAGAATGAGTAAGAAAAGAACCCCACTAAAGCCTCAAGTAGAAGGCATTTTTCTCCTACAGATGACAGCAGCACAGTCCCAGAGGGATCCCTCCAAGTCCCACTCCCAGGGACTATCACTCTACAGCACATGAAACTACACCATCTGAATCAGGATAAAAACCAAGAAGTAATTTAACAGCTATTAAAGCTATTAAGGATACACATCACTATCTACTTAATGCCAGTAATAGCCCATTTCACACCTCACTGCTTATCATTTCTGGGCTGTAAAACACAGAATCCCATTACCTGGAAATTCAGTTTCTAGAATAGGGAAATACAAATTTCCAAACATACATGCCCAGCCTGGCCCAGGACAAATAACTGACAGTAGAAGTCTGCAGTTATGTTCCCTGCTACACTTTCAAGGCATTTCATCTGAGCAGAAAGATTACCTCTGCTACAAACACCTAAAGAGAGTGCAGACAACCAAACCAGACAAGCTATGGATCACTTAGTCATCCTCTCATGGGGACAGGCTAAGATGGATTTATTCAGTTCATATCAAAAAAGACTTGTTTAGCAAGGCTGAAGAGTCAAAATCTTCCACCACATAAGGGCCAAAGCAACATTTGTAGTACAGAAGCTTTATTTGGGCAAGATGCCCTGTGACTTTAGCAGAACTGGAACAGAGAAGGCAAACACAAGCAAAGGGCTACTCACACTGAGGAGCAAATCACAGCTTTGGGGAAGATCTAAAGGGGCTCAAAGATGGCAAGAGGAAAAAGAATAAGCTGCACAGCTCAAGGCTGCTGGATGTAGTAAAAGAAGAGAAACCAAACACACAGAGCACTTCTCTAAGTCAATGGAGAATGTAATAAAATAGCTCACTCTCAGTTTAAGAATGCACATACCCCAAACCAGTCTACCAGATGAAGCTGGTATCCAACAGGAGGAACTGGGCACTGCCTTCTGACAGCCCAGCTACTGCTCAAGTCACATTCAAAGAGCAGGGCATGTGCCAAAGCACAGGAAGAGACACAGCCTGCAGTTTATCATGGACAGGACAAACCAGAAACAAGAATTCTTTAGGTTCTTTCAGATCTCGACAGGATCACCCAAGGCCCTAATTGTACTTAAGAGTCTAAAGGTTGAGAAAAGGCAATTGCATGCATATTCATCTGTATCAAGTTAGGTATCCATTGGTATTGCAAGTAGGAACCTAGCTGCATCTTTAAGGAACTGTGTAGCTGCAGGATTTGGCCCCAGGTCCAATCCCCTCAATCCTCCCACATTTAAATTTGCACTACTGTAGGAAGAGAACAATAGCTCAGGAGCTGTGAGTCTTACCTGCTTAATGCATGCAAAGCTCTTCAGCATTCCCCTCCAATCCCCTCATAGATGTGCAAATCACTGTCCTCCTACTGCTCTGGGATAAGGAGTGTAATTGATGAGCTACAGAAGCAGGCTGCTCTGCAGGCACAGTTTAAGCTGCAGGCTCCCTTACAGAGGCTGCTGCTGGGGATCAGAACTTGGAGAGCACAGCTCAGGGGCCACAGGTTGAAATCTTTCTCTGCCTCCTGCCCTATCACAACCACACTCTGATATCTTCTCACACAGAATTTGAAAGAGGCACTGGAACAACATGAAAGTGAATAAAGGCTCTTGAAATTCATGGTTTAAGTCCATGCGTGGAATCTGAAGAGGAAAATACAGCTTTTTTATGATATGGTAACTTAAAATAATCCCATTAGAGAACTCCAAGAGAGGTGAGGTGTCAAAGTTCAAGTAACAGTCCTGAACATCCCCTCACTGGGCATCCCACCACTGCATCTGCACTGTCCTTGGAGCTAGCCAAGAGTGCAGTGCACATGGAAGATGCCATGTGTATGACAAAGAGCTACAACTACACTTGACACATTTCTGTATTTCCACAGATGTTTCCATTTCCATGGATCCCTCCTCTTGTTAGTTTAGGATTAATAATAAGGTAATATGAACAAAGTGAGAGCTAATTTCCTTTTCTGTGCTTTTGTTGGTTCAGTCAGGATGCTGAGAGGATGTGCACTTCCCCACTTCTGCTGGTAGGTGGTGGTGCTGGGAAACTGAGCTTCTCTCTGCCCCAAATTTGGGAACAGGATGGAAAAAAAAACCCAAATTATGTTCTGTTTGCCTCTGTAGGATGTTTCTTGCATTGAATGAGAAACCTGGGAGGTAATTGCAGCAACAAGGAAACATACTAACCCAACAGAGTTTTGTAAAACAAAAAGCAGAGAACAACTGTGACAGCAACCGGGGTAGCACTCAAGGTTTTATCTTCTCCTTACCAGGCTCTGGAGGGAACACCAAAGATTAAGACCTATCTCTTACAATAAGACAGAGCTAAAGCATGACACAACCACTGAGGCTTACCTGGTTTTTAGACTCCTTTTGTTTCACTGTGATAGAAGAAAGTCCCTTAAGAAATAGCCAGCATTTTTACAGATGTTTATTGAAGTCTGAAAAACACAACTGATTTGAATGATCACTTCCCTTTCGGCCAGCACAGCTCCTTTCTACTAGCATCAGTTTACTGAAAGCAGTGAGCAATCATTACAACTTTATGCCAAAAAACAGAAGCAGCTCTGACAAGTCTATACAAGACCTTTGAAAAATCAAACCCTGAGACACAGGTAAGTAGTAGTTCTAATTTTAACTTTATTTTTAGGCTGAAGTACTCAGTGAGTGCAAATGCTAGCAGTACGATGAGGAAGTGCACAGCTCAGCTGCACATCCTGAACACAAGCACAGGATCACCAAGTACTCACAGCACTGAACTTAAAGGCAGGTTTTCTTTCCCATCAGCTTAGTTATAAGGAAGCAAAGCCCAAAGCCCAGCAATATTACTCCTCCTCTTTTCAGTACTCTTTTTTCCAAGGCAGATGCTTTCTCTGGCAGTTTCACTCTGCTGGGGTCATCACTCTGGTGGTGCTGAGGCAGATGTGAAGTCCATGTAAGAAGTGCAACAGAGGGGAAAAAAGGGTTAGGTTCTGATACCCTGCCTTAGTTTATGAAGAGCATCTCATTTACTGTGCTTTCCAAAATTCTGTGCTGCAGACATAACATGTACTGCTGGCAATGCCTGGAAATGGCTGAGCTTAGCAAAGCAATTTATGCAAGCTTTTTATCTAAGAGGTTTAATTATTTCACTGAAATTGGCACTGCTTCTAATCAATATTTCAGCACTTCCCTCATTCAAGAGTACCACATCATAAATTAAGTAGCACACAAATGTTTTGAAGAGCAATGAAATTGATAAAACACTACTAAAGAGAAGAGGAGTGCCCTTTTTGAAGTCATTAGAAGGCTAATGTTTAACACCTCTGTGTAACACTGGCTACAGAGCCACCACACTCCAGCTGCACACCTACAACCCCATGAAGTGGAGAGGAGAGCAGAGCCATGAGGCACCTCACTCACATCCTACCCCAGCACACACAGGAGGCAAATCTAGACACACACTTCATTTCTGCATATGCACAAAGGGCTAAACAACTCCTTTGCCACCACCTCTACCAACCTCACATGTATTTGGTGTTAAGGGATTTACTGGGAGAAGGCTGCTATATTACATTAAATGCAATCTCCTGTAGCTTAAGTACATTAGTAGCATTAGAGTCAAGGTCTGAGTTCCACATGGCTTGGTTCAGCAACAGATTCCTTTCTGACACTGCTGCTCCATTTACTCCATCCCAAAGGCCATTCCTTTACTAGCCTATTGCTTCCAGTGACCTCCTCTGACAAGAGGGTGTCACTGGGGGGGGTTTGGGAATGACTGATGTGGTGCTAACATCCAGCCTTGACCTCTCCCACCCTCCTCTTTTGTCACTCTGCAGGGTTATCTGGGATGCCTCTCATTCAATCCATAAAACCTTAGTATCTTCCTTGGGAGTCAATAAATCCAAACAAAAGATGCCTTAATGAAGAAGTAAGAGTGTAAGTATTCAGACTGGCATTTATGCCACAGTGATTGTCCAAGAGCACAGGGACACATTCCACTTAATTCCTTCCTGCAGAAGAAAGAAAAAGATGGACTGGGCCTTCCTCTGGAGACTGTCCACATTGCTGTGGAACATTCTAGACTATTCCTCATTCTGTGGAAGGAGGGGAGGTGCATGCAGTGGCCAAGCTACAGCTCAAGAGGCTGTGGCAGAGCAAGGGATGAACCATTTCCCTGAGGGATGTGCCCTCTGTCTCACACACACCCACCTTCTCCAGCAGGCCCTTCATCTTGGTAACCTCTTCTCGCAGCTGCTCAACGCTGCACAGCAAGGCTTCACAGAGCTCAGCAAACCTTGCAGGTGGTGCCCACTGCAGTACTACCTGTCAACAGGTATTGGCCAGAATGATTGCAGTGTAACTGAATGTTCTCTAGCTAACATACCATCAACAACAGTGCCACAAGAAAGTTGTAACTGCATTTATGTTGGGATTTCAGTGTATGGTTTATGCACAACATCATCTGTTACTTTCTATCAGCCTTTGTGGGAAACATTTGTTACCTTAACCTCCCCATTAGCAGGAACAGGAAGAATACTGGGCAGTTCTATAGCACTATATAGTAAAACAGTAAAAGAGTATTTATACTTTCATTTTACAAGATGGTATAATGTAGTCTAAATCAATCTTTTAATTGAATACCTTGTGAGAATTCTGGAGTAAATGCTTGCTCACAGTCTGCACAGGAACAATCAGCTTACTGCACTCTTTATTCAGCTTCTGAAGGAACTTGAGGAATTCATCTCCACTGGAACAATAAATTATCATCTGTGGTTTGTTCAAGGCTGTAGCTTCCTGCAAGCTGAGTATCTCTATGCATTTCAGACAACAAGCACTGAAAATAACCCAGTGTCACTTTAACAGCAGCTAGTGAAACACTACAATTAATAGCACAGCAAGTGGTGGTTTGTTGTGGGTTTTTTTGTTTGTTTGCTTTTATAAAACAAATGATTCATTTCAGAACAATACACCTGAACTGAATATTTAGGGTAAAAAAAAATCTCAAACACTAAACAACATCACACCTGGAGATAGTCTGAAAGCAGTCAAGTCATGCTTCTTGTGACACTTAGAAAGGTAACTGCTTAGCTTGCTAGGCTGTGTTACGTCACAGAGGAAATGATCTTTAGGAATTCTGGAAGGATTCTCAGCAAAAATCAAAGCATGCCATGAGTATGGAAGAAGGAAAGAAAGAAAACCATTTATAGTTCTTTATCAAACCAATAACCGTTCTTAAAACCCTTTTTCCTAGAATTTGGTATCTGTTGCAGTGACAAGTTCTTCTATTTGCAAGTGGATATTCCAAGGTTAACCACTTTCCAAAGGAATGAGTGGCTGTCAGAACACCAGTGGCTACACAGTGCTAGCCACTTGGAGTTTATCATCCATCAGTTCAACTTTTTCTACTCTGTTAGTTTTTCTATGACTCAATGACTGATCTTCCTGCTCACAGAATGACTTGGAGCAAGTGGGAAGGAAAATCTTTCTATAACAGCATGTAAACACATCCTATGATTTTAGTCTGGAGGTCAGATTCCTAGAATACATGTCAAGCCATTTTCTGGAGTGCTGTGCTTGCCATCACTGCAGTGCTGTCATATTCTGTGTCCTTCCAGCCCTCATCAATCAGTTACTTTGTGATGTTGAGAGCTCTGTATAGCCACCCTGTGCTAGGAATGAGCTGTGGCACTGGGCTGTGAGTACAGTGGGCACTGGGAGAGGGGTTGAGTGGATTGGCTGCACAGGGCAGAACTGCTAACTCTTTGTACTTCTCCATGCATTCCCTTTGTTCCAATTGGTAAGCTGTTTTGCTTGAGTGTGCATCCTGAGCAGCACCAGGGACCAATGTGACCAAAAGCACACCCATCTAACAGAAAATGCCTGCAGCTCAAACTGGGCAAAGTCCTCTTAAGTGCAGCTGGTTATCCCTTGCTCAATCTCACAGAGCAGAAGCAGCACCGAGCTCCTGGATTAGGACATACCCAGGGAGGAGGTGGAATCAGCACTCCTGGAGGTGTCCAAAGCCATGGAGCTGTGGTGCTGGGGCCATGGTTAGTGGTGAGCATGGCAGTGCTGGTGGATGTTGGACTGGATGAGCTCAGAGGGCTCTAGAAGAATCATGACCTAAGTGAGCTGCCTCCAGAGGGTGAAGACATGCACAGAAAGAACAAAGCTGAACTCAAGCAGATTCTTTGTGCAATGAACAACATAACTAAGGAAGAGTCCAGCCTTACAGCACCCTGGGAATGCAGCTTTCCCCAGCATTTTGGAGAGGGCATTGGCAGCACAGCTGACAGGTCACAAGTCAAGAGGGAGACAGACACACTTTCAAGAGGAACTGAATCCTCACTGTTCCAGACAGTAGGAAGTTTTTTTAAGGAGTATTTAATACCTCAATTCCACCTTCAGCACTTCAGAGAGCTCATCAATACTTAGTTCTTCCACCTGTAGCTCCTTAACAGTATCCAAGAGTTTCTGTTGATCTCCAGGATCTTTAATGCCAACCTAATTTCAAGAGTAATTCCACAAAAGGATACTTTTAATACCAGACATAATGGTACAGTACCAGTTTTTGTCTGAGCTTCTACTTACTAAGTCAAAAATACTGCCTTTAAGTTATTGCAACCAACTGCCAAAGGAAAAAATAAAACCAGAAGTAGAATTACTTGTGTTATCTTGAGAGAAAGACTAAAAAATACAAGACAAAAAAATGCAAATGTTACGAGTAGCACAGAATGAGACACAAACCTCCAAAAGGTGAATGGACATGTCTCAGTATATTGAGCAGACTTCTCTCAGTATGAAACAGTTTATAAGCTGAAGGAATGCAAGGATTTCAGCTTGAAAGAGTCATTGTTTAGGCTCTGTTGTAGAATACAGATAAAGGTATTTACAGAGAAAATATCTTCCTGATATTGTTTGATGGAGTAAAGTGTATGATGTTAGTGACAGGATTTCTCCCCAGCTCTCTGGACACAAAGCAGCTTGGTTCAGAGACATCCATCAGAGGTCATCATCAATCTTTGCAGTAATAAGATCCAGGCTCTTTAAAATTGCTGGCTGTGAGCTGAAGATCTGCCATCACACTAAACACTTTCAGCTCTGGAGTCACAAGGCAACACATTACATTTGTTCTATCAGCAGTGAGGGGAGAAACTGCTAGCAAAGCTCCAAAATGAGCCTGCAGCAGGAATTCAGGATAGCTTAGGAGGTGCTAACAAGCCAGGAGTGTTCCCTCAGTTTGTAAATTCTCAGCTGAAGACTCACTAATTAATTCATGTCCATGCACAAAACAGGACTTATTTTCCAGGAACTGCTTCCTGCTGTTGCAGAGCCTAGAGACCAAACAATGCTGTTCCTACAGATATTAGCTTCCTGGGCAGGAGCAGCTGATCCAGGTATTTACTTCAAGTTGTCCAAAAAAGTTCTCTTTATCACAGGAAGCCTCAAACATGTTACAGCTCTGAAACAGAAGTTTCAGTTGGTGTGAAATGAGTCCTCTTTGGTGAAAGAACCATAAGGCTTAGCCACTCACTGCACTCCACAATTCTCTCCCCTTCCCCCAAGGCCCAAACCAGGTGATCAATATGAACATATCCTCAAGGCAGATTTGCAGTCCAATGCACTCATGACCAACACATCAGCTCACACAGTGAGGAGAAGAAAGCCAGAACCATCTCTTTTAAGAGCAAAATTCCTGCCAACATGGGCTTTAGGAGTCATCCAAAGTCCACACCAGGATGCTGTCCCATGGACGTGACCCTGAGGCTTCAGAAAAGCACTAACATCAGAAGATGCTGAGATGCCTTAGCACACAAGGCTAGACCTTTATAAAGAGAAATTAAGACATAAAAAGCATATCAGAAAGGGGAGAAAATAAGCTCTAGAGTAGTAAACTGACCTTTGTTAACTCATCTTTTTGCATCATCAGAAGTTGTCTTAAAGTTATCTCTTTTTCCTGTATAAAACAAAACATTTTCTGCCATCAAAAAGATTCAGAAGACTATTTTCACTTCATTTTTTCACTTGTTTTACTTCAGTTCTCACAAACCAAACCAGCTACACACCATCACTATCAAAGCAATGAAAGAGTCCCATAGTTTAGAAACATCACCTTGTGACTAATGCACAGAACCAGAATGATGGAACTCAATCCTGTCTCCATTCAGTCCATACCTGGAGCTAAACAGCAGCAGCAGCAGCAGCTCTATCCCCCAGTGACCCCTCCCCAGCAGAGAAGGGAACTGGGAACAGGAGAGGAGACCCACAGGCTAAAATGAAAGTGGATTTACTGAAGTAGATGAACCAGGACACCAGTCCCTTATAGTTCAGCTTAACACTTACATATAAAATCCTGTTTAATCCATTTATTTGAATTAATACACTAATAGTGACAGAACTTCTTTTTTCTGTGGTATGTGCTGTGATTCTGTGATTTTGCTCTCCTAGATTACAGCTAGCAGATATACCACAAATTTACCTTCAATAGTCCTGCTATGTGTTCTAGACCAAGACCATGTAAAAACGTTTCCATGACATCAAATGTTGAGTAGGAACTGTAAACATAATTCATGAGATTTGAGATGAGAACAATGCAAATTAAAAACCAAAACAAAAAAAAAACCCAGCTGACATCCAGGACAAAACACACAGAGCACTGAAATGGCCTCAAGTGACACTGGATCCTTGCTCTGCTGTACATTAGAGGAAGGAAAGATCTAGACTATGTTCTCTGTTTATAATGCAAAAGAACTTTGCAACCTTGAAAAATTTATAATACATTAATATACTTACTGTGGACTCTTGGTAGTGCTCCAAACACTACACAATGTATGTCAGTTCAACTTAATCATTGATATGAACAAACACAATCTCTTAGGAATGTTTATAAGCTAAAATTACACTAGGGCTGTATTTACCCAGCTTGGCAGTCAGGGGCAGCTGTCAGAAATTTGTAGATAGCCTCTTGGTTAGTTGTTTCCTGGTGCCTCCCTTGCAAGTGATTTTCAGCCAAAGAGAGAAAACTACAAATCTGGAAGAGCAAAAATGAACCCAAAATGCAGAAAGAAATACACAGTAGTAGGGCTCCAAGGAGTTCTATCATAAAGAGAAGCAGCAATACACCAACATGCTCATTTTTGTGGCTTGTAGACAAGAGTTCTACATACCTAAGGCAGTAAGTTGTCTTATTAACAGCAGAAGGCATATGACTATTTTAAGGTCTGTTTCCAGTGCATATATGAACCCAATAATTAGCAAATTACAACTGACAATCTAAGTTAACTGTATCTGACAGACAGGGATTCTTTCAACTGATTAAAGAAGCAAGCCTTCTGCCAGACATCACTATGCATCAGTGATGGATTCCAGAAGCTGAATTGCTACTGTCTGAGTTTTGAGATAGTTACTAAAAAAATTCAACAGAACAAGTAGAATCTGAGTAAATCTCAATAAACCTGAAACCCAGGTGACTAGCCAGTTTTATGTACACATATATATATACACACACACAAATACATGTGTAGTGGGGCTGAACCTGGCTGGCAAAGAAGCCCCTACTCAGTCACTCTCTCTCCCCCAGCAGGATGGGCAAGAATCAGAAGGGTAAAAGTGAGAAAAAAAACATCATGGTTTGCACAGTTTAGTAAGTGAAAGGGAAATCCCCCCCCCCCAAAACCCAAATGATGCAGACAGTCTATGTGACAGCCCCTTGGGTTGTCAACAGCCTGCAGAGCAGACCCTCAAGCTGGAAGAAGCTCCTGAGCATTCTATCTCTCAATACCATCTGGAAGCCTTTGAAGTACCTGTGTGAAAGTTAGCTCTTCACAGGTCAAGAGGCAAGACCCCTCAAGTGTGAGGAGTCTCTGTTCCCTCTGTGTCACACAAAGTCATGTTAGAAGATTCTGTGGCTGTAGCCTGCTGAACAACTCATCTATCAAAGGCAGAAAGCATTTGTAGCCCCTCTCAGTAACCTGAGCTAAGAGAGCACTGAGCCTCAGACACTGCTCTTGCTAGCCTACACTGACAGCTTGGTGCATAGTTATCATTTTTGCTCCTGCCTAGCCCTGGAGTCTGGCAATCAGAAAAGTAGTCCAGTGAGTTACAATTCACCAGAGTGAATTAGACATTTTGGAAGAGCCACTGCAAAAAGCACCATCACTGGTAACAGCAACTCAAAGCACAAGTACTCAAAGAGCTGCTATCATTTAGTTATTAAAGTAACACTGCTGCATAGAATTATACAATCATATAATCATTAAAATTACACAATTAATGAAAAGATGTGGGGACAAAACACAGAATTTGCATTTCAAAGAGAAGTGAAATGAAATACCTCTAAATGTTTATTGGCTTTTGCTAGGTCTGCTGCTGTTCTCTTATCCTTAGCCCGTAGATCTTTGTCAGCTCCCAGCTCCAGCAGCTTCAGTAGGACTCTCTTGTGTCCCTGCTGTGCTGCCCACATCAATGCCTGCAGGGAACAACTCTCTGTTACCAAGCTGCCATACAGAGCAGAAATAGGAGAGCTTCAAGCAACTTCCTAAGTTCTCACTTGGCAGAATCTACAGATAAAGACAATTAATGCAAAAGAATCTCAAAGTGATGTTACAGCAGAATATACCAATGAGTTTTTCTGAGTAGCTTTTTAAGTTTATGATCATTGACTACAAGACACAAGAAATCACTTACTGAATATCCATCTACATCTTGGGCATTTACACGTGACCCACGTGCAACAAGAAGAGCAACCACCCGAGGATAACCTTTTCTAGCTGCATACATCAGTGCAGTCATTTGCCTCCTGGAACAAAAGGAAAGAGCTGACAAAAAAAGGATGTAAAGACATCAAAACCCAACTGTGTCCTCAAGCTGAGCACCTCAATTCTGTCCAGATTCTCTGTGCTGCAGAGGAACTCAGCAGAGAGCACAGCCCAGCACAAGGGTCACCTTAACAGAATGCACAGATCCAGCAACTTCTCTATGGCCAGGCAGCAACTTGGAAATACTTGAAGAGTTTGCATTTATTTTCTGATTGAAATGAAGTCAAGTCGTCAATTGTTGTCCTCTACACAAAGGAAACTCCAGAGAAGGAGACTCCACAATGTCTAGATAGTGCTGGATAAATTGAAAATGGGTAGTTTACACCTCACTACACACGAGGGAGTAAGCTTTAATGTCTTGGACACATGCTGCCCAGCCACCAGCTCAGAAAGCAGAGTCCATTCCCATGTACATCCACAAGAGGGAGACAAGAGCATGAGGGAAAACACATCTTGTTCTCCAAACCCTGCAAAGAACCCCCAGAAACACAACAGCAAGCTTTAAGAAGCCAAATCCACTGCTTCTGGCTAAAGTTGAAGAGAAATGCAATGTATTGGCACATCCTCCTGCCCTCTCAAAACGCACACAGGGGCTGTAGTGATAAGCACTGTGATAAAAGATCAATTGGAGGAAGCATGCAGACATTCACATTGCAGCAAGCTGGCTTGCAGGTGCCCTTCCTGCCCCAGCAGCCACAAAGGCCTTTTTGCTGGCACAGTTTGCTACATGACATTTACCCACACTGAATATGATGCTCAAAGTCATAGTCAGTAAATAAATAAAGGCATTTAAGCAATTCACTAATTAAACATGATGTCAGCACCTAAATAAAAAGTAAGGTGTTCTTTACTGGTCTCAGGCAAATGAAGGGTGGGGTTTTTCTGTTTGGTTTGGTTTGATCTTTAGGTCTCCCCTACATTTAGGTTAAGTCTGGAGAAAAAGACAAAACCTGAAGCTTTTTGTGTTTTCAGGCCCATCCAAAACTTAGTATTTGACACCTACACAAAGATACAACCTTCTTACAGCTGGGCTGGAAAAGCTAACAGAGCAGTTTTAGGTTGCCTAGATTTAGGCTTCATTTCAGATTGCCATTTCTTGCATCTTTCTGCTTTTGAACTCTGTTTACATGACTGTTCTGAAGTGTCTGTGGAAGTTCTACAGCACAGAGGTGGGAAGGTAGACAGTTACTAAACTATCTTCAGATGACTAGGAAAGTACAAAGGATAAGGATGTGATTACAGAAGGTATTAGCATCAAAATTAACAATGGGGATGACAGAACTCTGTGCTGTGACATTCCCAGTTATCCTGCCCTGTCCTCCTACAGCCTTCCTTCACCACACTTCTACAAGCAAGCTGGCTGAGCTAAAAATATGCACACCTCTGTAACTCAGCTAAGAGGAGGAGGAGATCCATGGACACAGCCCAGATGAACTGAGTGTTTTGGTAAATGGAATACTGGTATTTAAAGCCACACTGCAAGTTCATAAATAAAGTTCTGCCCTTTGAATTCACATCTCTTGTGTCAGGATCCAAACCTTGTTTTTGTCCCTTTCAAAGTTTAGCCAAATGCCTTTCCAAATCTAAGCCTGCAGCTCTGAACTCTGGCTTACATTTTCAAACACCCAGGAGAAAGTTTACTCATGCAAAGACTTCCCTCATTTTTTTACAGCAGGATGTTTATCCTAACACCCAGCTATCTGACAGCAGCAATATGCAATTATTTCAGAGTTTGTAGCTTTCTCTTCTTTCATGAAGAGCTTTTAGCCTCTTCAATTAGAATAAATGGCAGGCATTTGATATTGGTACCAGGTATCAGTGGCACTTCAGCACAGCTATGTTTCCTCCTTCTCTGTGCTCACAGGGAAGCTCAGGGCCCAGAATAACTGAATTCTAGTACTGAAAAACAACAGCCTCCAATTCTGTTCTTTTTAGAGGCCTACACACAGTCCACAGATCTCAGGAAATGTGGTGGAAGAGCTGTGGTATAAAAAAATGAGTTTCAATTAGCTGAAAACCAAGCAGTTTCAATTTGACCCAACCAATATCTTTTTTTTTTTCCAGCAGAGGGAGTATAGTCGATGCTAGGTTAGGCTAGAACATCTTCAGTTTTGATGCAACACTAAACATTGCATCAGACTGCACAACTACAGACATCTCACAATGAACAGATTCATGCTGCTGAGGCACAAAGTGGCAATTCAAGAAACAAGCTGTTACTTGTTTTTAAAAGGAGATTAAATCTCCTTTTAGTCTGGATTATTCCAGATTGCACTGGAATCAAGAGATTTTATTTACAGAGAAGTTCTCTCTTTCCATTGGAGGCTCTCTATGAAAGGAATATAGCTGGATACCCACAAAAACCTCATGAATTTGAAGAAAGATTTAACTGACATCCTTCCACAGAAGAGGCAATATGCCTTTAGAAAGGCAGAGGACACATTTCTTTCCTTTATACTGTAGTTAATCAAAGTATTAAGATTAGTTGGTACCTGCAAGTAGCATTAGGGTCAGCATTCCTTGACAGAAGCAATTCTACAGTCTTCAAGATGTTGTCCTCTGAAGCTTGTGAAACACATGCTGCCATCAGCACAGTGTATTTATCTGTTTTGAAACTTGCAGTTAAGAGAATTACAGATGCAAACATAAACACCATGCTAAGTTCCTTTAAAAGCCTTTGTATTTGCTAAAGCTGTTAATAGGTATTTAGAAAAGCCTAAGAAACTTGTTCTCCTCCCAGTGAAAGTAACTAAAATTAGTATACCTCTTAGGTACCCAAAACCACAGTAGAAGCTTAACCATAGATGCTTGTTTCTCAGATTTTTTTCCCTCACTAGAGATTCACTCCCTGTTACTCCTCACTTCTCCCAATACTGTCAAGGGAAGAAACACCTTAGAGGAATTTGATTGCAATGGATAAAAAAGTGCAAGACATTCTAAACACATAGCAACATCAATTTGAGGGAGAACAGAGCCCCACACAAAGACTGGAATCACACAGAGTAACTCAAGTTGGAAGGGACCTACAAGGATCATCTAGTCCAACTCCCATTTAGGCACAGGAAGTCCAAGGTCACACGAGGTGACTAAGGGTATTGTCCAGGTCACCTTGAACAAGGCTTTATTATAGGCCTTAAAGAGAAGGAATTAAGTTTACTAAACTAGACTATTATGGTGCAGTAGTGGCAGGAGGAGGATTAAAAGTATGGGTTTAGATGTGGATTTAAAGAACTTCTGTACTCCCTGAAGGTTGAGGAGGAGGAACCAGTGTATTTGCTCTTGCTCTGAAGACAGCTGGGTGTTACCTTTGCTCACAAATCAGAATTGTACAGCCCTGCTGTTCGCCCACAGATCAGAGGAGATCTCCTTCCCCATGGTTCTCCTAGAGAGACCTCAAGGACCTTAGTGACTTCCTTGACCCTAGAGTCAATCAGAAGTCTGCCATTTGATTAACTGCCCATTTTGCTTGTTGCCCAAACTTGTTCACAAGTTCAAACACGCCTTTAACAATTTGTTTTAACAAGTATAATTTCAGCTGTACCTACTTCATGCCATGAAGTGTTACAACATATTTTCTAAATACAATTCCTGAACAAGTATTTCCAAACATCTTTTTAAAGAAGTACTTGGGAGATTGGGAGGTGGAGGGGGAAAGACAAGGTAAGAAAGAAAAAGAAAACCCATCAACTGATTCCAGGTCACTTCCACAAACACAATTTTTACTGTGAAAGCTAGACTAGGCCTCAGCTCCACTGTAAACTTTCATTTTTTTCACCCTATATATGTAAAAGGAGAATGACAGGACAATGTCTGGTACTGAGCACTACTGGCCAGTAGTTTTGCTCACATCTTACCTATTTCAAAGGAGACATTAGCACCTCTGTCCAGAAGCAGCTGGACGATGGTGAAGTGAGCCAGGCTGGCAGCATACATCAGGGGAGACCACCCGAACGACAACTGAGCCTCCACACTCACACCTGTCAGAATGCAAGGCACTCAAATCCCAGCACCACACCACAAGAAACATGCATTTTAGAAACCTTCCTCTCCCTGGGTATTGTTACAAAGGTTAAACGCTGTTTGCATTTAGCCCTAGGGAGAGAAGTCTCATGTTCATCTTTAATACATCTTGATCGAGAACACAAAACAACAGAACTGACACCAAGGAAGCTCAGTTCTCAGTTCAGGAAGTTAAGTACCATACATTTAAAAAAAAGGGGGATAAATTTACCTGCAAAAATAATTTCAGACAAGTGCACAGAATCTGCTTTCTCCATTTATGTGTAATAGTTTGCCTCAATTAAAATGAAAAATTGTGATTGTTGCCAAGCCAAGAGGACTGCTGTGGATGCAAATTGCTTGCCAGGCAATTAAGATCATACTGGCTAGGGTTTTCCTGCTTCACAGCTCCTTTTGTTCTCTGCCTTGCAAGGCACTTAACTAGCAGAGAGCACTTTTGTGTTCAGTACTAACAAAATATTATCTTGACAGACAGAATAAATAGAAGATTATGCCAAATTCAGTCACATTTGCCAGACTTGTCTGTCAGTATTTATAATAGCTACATCTTCCTTTGGGGCTAGAGGTAAGCTTGCCAGCCAGCCCTCCCAAAGTGACCAGGTGCCAGACTGAGATACTCATCTGACATCTTTTAAATATAAACCTCTATACATTTATTTGCATACCTAAAAATAAGGTCTCAAAAGACTTTCACTTAGTTTAAGAACAGCTCTTACCATTAGAACTTATTCACATTCAGACCAAATTTATCTGAGAGAAAAATTCTGAAGTGCTTGATTTTAGAAGACTTCCAATAGAAGTACTGATTTTCTTTGAAGTCTCTCAGCACTCGGAGCTGTGGTTCCACACCACCTTAAAGCATCAGAGCTGCTGCTGCCTCCCACTGCTGGGCCAGCTATGGCTAAGTGAGCGAGAAGACAAGATGTTCTCCCTCCACCTGGAGGAATGGCCCCAACTGTTGCTAGGAAATCCACTCCCAACACAAACCCTGAGCTTGGGCGAGTGCTGGTAGTGAACCTCCTACAAGCTCTGCTGTGCATTTCATCTGACCGAACACCAATCCTCTGGAGGACAAGGTCGCCTTCCTTCAGCAACAGCAGCCTGTTGAGAGCATTGTGTTCTACAGCTCTGCAGGACAGTACTGCAAGGGTCCAAATTTCCTGTTAATCCCATTTTCAGGAAATGATAGATTCTCTTGTGATACTGCCTTGTGCACTTCAGGAGACAGGGCACTAAGCTACAGGAACCTTTGGCACCACTTCATGCTCTCACAGAGAGCTATCATCCTCTTCTAACAGCACAGAACTGCTCATTGGGTAGCAGCCATCAACACAAAGTGAACTATTGCTGCCTGACTGAAACACAAGCAATTAAAAAAATGAGTGTTTGTAACAAAAAAATTAAGCAATCTGATGCAGACATCACTAGAAACTCTACCTATAAATAAGAACATATTTTCTCAAAGCAAGACAGATGTATTTCATTCAGTATTACACCTGTTTCTCAACCTATGCAACAGTTTTTACTTCACTTAAAACCATCCCCCCCATTGCGGTGAGAAACAGTCTTCTCCTAAAAGGTCAAGCAACGCTATTGTTTTAACACAGAAAAACTCATTGCTAAGCAGGGAAGTACTTTATTTCATCCATGAGACAGATTTTCCTCAGAGAACAAGCTCTTGGCTACTATATTCTGCTTGCTTGCTGAAGCAGAACTCCTGACAATTATCACTAGGCAAGACAACTCAGCTATGCAGTTCCTGATCACCCTGGATGCTTCAGTAAGTGATCCAATGCTCCCAGCACTGCATAACAGAGACACATTACTGGCAAATACTGAGTCACAGAACAGGGACAAAGAAAGGTCTTTAGTGTTAGACAAACTACTTTTTAGTGACAAATGCCACAAAAACCCTATTAGAGTTTTCAGAACCTGTGTCCAGCTGATATTGCCAGGACAGCAGCATTACACAGGGCACATACCAGAAACCTAACAGTGCTCTGAAAGAGAAAGAAAGAAAGGAATTTCCAAACTGGGAGAGCATTAAAACAATCAAAAGTCTCCCCTTCCTGCCCCCTGCAATCTTCAAGCCCACGCACTGAATTCTCACTCTCCATTTAAACCACCTCAAATTCAGTGTTTGTAATTGATATTTTCAGGTTAGAAATGCATCTGAAAACAAAGAAATATTTTATAGTTCACATACTATAGTTTTCCTCAATTTTCAGGACTCCTACCTGATGAAAAAAATAAAAATGGGAAGGAATTTGCTGGAATACTTCATGCTGAGTCACTAAAAAAGTAATTTCATCTTTAAAATAAGGAGTTTATATCTTGTACTGGAAACATTCACATATTCTACATGCACCTGACATTATTTTGCAACAAGAAACTTTAAACCTTTAGAATTCTTGCCAAGTTCAATTAAAAACATTCAACTTCATAACTGACTTTCCTCACCAGAGTTTAAGAGTTCTTCAATTACTGACACTTCCCCATCAGACAGAGCCTTCTTTAAAGCTTCATTCTCCTCCTTCAACACTTGCTTCGAGTGCTAGATAAGCAAAGAAAAGTTAAGTCAAAACCCGTTTACAGATGAAAACTACAGCATAAAAGCACTAATGATCTCTGTAGCCTTGCTCATGGCCTACTACAATACATAGATTTTAAAACTCACTATTCAGAAAGGTTCCACTCTCTGAAAATGTAAATCTATTCTTCCCCAACAGACTGGCTATCCTCCTACACTGCTCTCAGTTTTTCTTAATGCTATTTGTTTATGTTCTGACACTAGAGAAAATGTTCTTTCTCTATTTCACCTGTTGTGAAGCACAACATCAAAAAAAAATGTATCTATCAGACCTAAAAAGCAGCATTTGGGAGAATGTAGATAAATGACTAGCTGTACAGCTTAATACAGCAGGAATCCACTGCTGCAAAGGGTTACTATTCCTCTCTCCTCCTACTCCTCTGCTGGCAGGGACATGTGAGCTGCTGTATCATAAACACTCAGGCAACAATTTCCAAACAATGCATGTTATTTGGACTATAGATATAAAATAATGCTTATCATCCCTGCTCACTGCAGGGCTAGATGATCTTACAGCTCCCTTCCAACCCAAACCAGTCTGTGAGTCTATGTCTTTGGAGAGAAACCTCAATTTCAAGAGCAAAGCCTCTAGAAACTGACTACAACCTTTAGCAAGAGTACCACAAGGTGTTTTGATTTTGCAATGCCAGCTGTAAGATAAACAAATGGCTAAAAGGCCTTGCAGAATCTCCCTCTACCTCATGCTCTCAGATGCCTCACACCTGTGAGACTCAACAAAATCACTTAAATCTTCATGTTAGCAAGAAACAGACTCAAGAGATTTAAGATCTAAAACAGCTTTATAGGACTTGAGTAGCTTTCTAGGTTATTCCCACGTTGAAACGTGGACTAGGGTTTGTTATTAAGGGCGAGGAAAGCATTTTAAATACCCCTTAAGGTTTTATGCAGACTAAGGTTTGTTATTAAGGGCGAGAAAAGCATTTTAAATACCCGTTAAGGTTTTGTGCAGACTAACGTTTGTTATTAAGAGCGAGGAAAGCATTTTAAATACCCGTTAAGGTTTTATGCAGACTAAGGTCTGTCATTAAGGAAGACAAAAGCGTTTTAAACAAACATTAAGGTTTTAGGTAAGAAGACAAACCCCACCACCTTTACCCTACTAAGCAATAACCACAGAAGAGACACGGCGGCAGCTCCCCTCGCCACCGCCCTCAGCGAGAGCCGCAAGCCCCGACGCCATTTCCCCCACACACAACCCCCGCGGCTACCCCACACACCCTATCTCCAAGTCGCCGGGAACCGGAGCGGCTCAGCCCTACCTGCGGCTCACGCCGCACAGCGCCGATATCCCAGTCGTCCTCGTCGCTGTCGTCGGCCTCATCGCCGCCGGCCACCAAGACGGGTGAGTAGTGAGGCATCGCCATGGCCCCACACCGCAGGTCAGGTGGCCCGCGGCTCCCGCGCAGCTTTCCCGCGCACAGGGGCTGGGCGGGGCCGTGAGGCGCAGGGGCGCGCTGCCGCCTCCGATCCCGATCCCGATGCCGATCCCGATCTCGATACCGATACCCGATACCGGCACCGCTGGGAGCGGCGGAAACGAGTCGGTCCGGGGCTTCACGGTAAACCCGTCCTGCGTGGCTGCGCTTTGTGAGGGGGAGCACGTAGCTGGGTCTGTGCTGCTGAAGATGTTCCAGCATCAGGTAACAAAATAAACAAAAACAAGTTAAAAAAAAAAGGTTTAGGCAAAAGTTCTTCCCCCAGAGGGTGGTGGAGCACTGGCACAGCTCCTTAGGGAAGCAGTCATGGCACCAAACCTGACAGGATCCCAGAAGCATCTGGACAAGGCCCTCAGGGACACGGTGTGATTGTTGGGCTTGTCCTGGGCACAGACAGCAGCTGGACTTGGTGATCTTGCTGGGTTCCTTCCAGCTCATAATATTCCATGATTCCATGAATAAAACTTAGGGTTATAGATATATAGGAATGTAATGTGGCTTACTAGATGCTCAGGTGTTTTATGGAGTGTTAGGTAACATGTGGTGTCAAGTTGTCCCTCTGGGTCTATGACTGGTATGTGTGTGCAAATCCAAGGTAGAAGATAAGGTTTTCTCTGGTTAATACACTCTTAAAATGTCACCTGATGTAATAGCTGCTGGTTACATGTCTTGTGTGCACTGTTTTGCTCTCTACAACTACCTGAAAGGAGGTGGTAGTAAGGTCCTTTGTCTCTTCTCTCAAGTAACTTGTGATGGGACAAGAGGAGATGGCTTCAGGTTGCACCAGGACAGGTTCAGATTGGACATTAGGAAGAATTTCTTCCCCCAGAGGGTTCTCAGGCACTGGCCCAGGGAGGAGGTGGAATCAGCATCTCTGGAAGTGTCCAAAGCCATGGAGCTGTGGTGCTTGGGGCCATGGCTTTGTGGTAAGCATGGCAGTGTTGGGTGGGTGTTGGACTGGATGAGCTCAGAGGGCTCTTCCAACCAGAATGATTCTGTGACTCTATGATAGCCAAAGCCTATGGTGTTTGTGGGGAGAAGGTTGAACATCACTCATGCATCATGAGCTGCTCCTGCTCCCTGGGTATAGAGGAGCATTTTTATTCAAATGTGGTTGTGAGAATATTCTGGAATATTTTAACTGGTTCAGTTTCTTCTGTTTCAGACCAAAAGGGCTGATCTGGCAAATATTTAAGGGCTTTGACGTTGGGAGAATAATGTTCTTGGGAAGAGAATCAGAATTGGTAAATGTTTAAAGAGAATGGCTCTAACTACTGCAATAATGTTCAACTAACAACACAGCAGCTAGCACTTTAGAGGTTTAAGAGAAATAGTATTTTAGTGGAATTCTACATAGCTCTCTATCACAGCTAGTAGTTTAAGTCTATGCCCTTTCAGTAGTATTATTTAATCTCTGGTAAGATTGAGTAAAAAGTCAGTGATTCTTTATCTTAATGTTAGCTAGATTTTACTTTAGCAAAACTGAACTGTGGGATGACTGGTAAAAGGTCTGGAACCCATACTTCATAGTAGTTTAGGTTGTCCTCCTTGAATTTTCAGCTGAGTTGTATATACCTGTAGCATGTCTTATTTTTAAGGGATTTCAAGTCTAAAGAAGGGCTAATGTTACAAACTCCCAATCCAGGCTGTAAGGCATCTACTCTGTAAAAAGCATTGAAGTGATCTGTGTCAATTCTATTGATCTGTGAATTCACCCTGGTGTTAAACCAGTTTTGCCATCCCTGTTTTGAGCTGCTGTACTACAGCAAATTGAGGTGTTCATAATTATTTCAGTCATGGTTCTAATGCATTTACAAAAAAAATGGAAAGCATTTAATTTCATCTGTTTTGCTTCTGATTATTCATTTTTTACAGCTGTGCTCATCCTGTCCACTTTGCCAAATCTCTCTGGATAGTACTTGCTGTAAAACTTTCAGACTGCTGCCAAAAGCTTGAGTAGAAATTGCATAAAAAATTTTTTTTCTGGTAGAAGCCTTAAACCCTTGTCAAAATGAGAGCACATACACAAACTGGGGGGGAACTCAGGGGTGTGGTGTAAACCTGAATCCTCTTCAGAACCTCTTAGGTGCTAGTGTCATGCAAATATCTCTTAATCATCATAGTAATATGTAAAAAACCTAGAATAGGAATCAGAATGTTGAAGATTTTTTGGTGCCAGTCCATGTCAGAATAATTCCTGCTATTACTAGATGTATCCTCTCTGTTCAAAGTTCCTCATTCCTCCACTATCTCTACCCTGTTCTACACTCTTTGGTCCCCTTCATCTTGACTGGCAGTACTCCCACGTGCTTATCATGCTGCTGAACGGTGAGTTCCTTCTCCTTGCAGCCTGTGCACTCCCTGCTGACCCTCAGGCAGCTACTTCTGACAGGAATGCCTCTCTTAGAAACCCAGATCTTTTGGTGTACTAATGCCTGTTTAGATGATCAAGTGGTGCTTTGAACTTTCTACCCCATGTACCTTTTATTCTGATGCATCCCTTTATCCTAGCACTTTCACCAAGGCTGAAGGTTGTTCAGGTATTTCAGTATGATTTTGGCATCAGGAATTGTAGTTGGTCCTGTGGCAATGCAGCCCTCCTGTCAAACACACTAAGCCCTTGTGATCAGAGCACTAACACAGACTGTGAAATGCCTAACTGCCTATAAATATAAAATGTTACAAATGTCTATTTGACATGTTTAACCTTTTTACAAAGGGACAGAATGACTATTTTCAGGCATGAGTGCATGATATTAATCACCCGAAGTGTTTAATTCCTAATAAATTGCCAGCAGGTGCAGGAAGGAATTGTGTTCAGTTTGAGCACAAGGTGGTAAATACAGGTCTTGATTTGAGGAGTTTTCCTGCAGAATAGGAGTGTACATGTCTTGTTACACTGGAGAGCACCTTTGGGAAGGGAGTTCTTGTCATTACAGATGGGTTCTCATGCTGTGATCAAGCAACCTAAACATCAGTTTGCTCCCTTGAATTATTAACCTCTCCATTGTACTTGTTGCAATACTTTTGAGAGCCTCTATTAAAACTACACCTATCTCTTGAGATACTATTAAAAGTTTTCAACAGCTTATTGTTATAAAAAGGATGTGGTTTTTTTGGTCAGAAAACCTAAGGAATAATGAATAATTTTATACTAAGGCTTCTAGAAGCAATGAGTAATTATTAAGCCACTGCTAGTGATACAGTTAATGATCAAAACAGCAATGAGAAAAGTATAATGAGAACAGAGGATTAAGTATAAAGAAAGACAGTGTTTTCCATTTAGTAATGTAGTGGTCAGTTAACAGCATTGAAAGTACTGTGTGAAAATTAATCAAAGGAATAGTATGTGGGACTACTAGATCTAATCGATCCAGAAATGATTAAAAGGGAAAAAAATGAGAGATTTTCCTATTGATTAGGCTTGGGTTTGCATCATGTGCTTTATCTGTCGCTGAGTTGCAGTGGAAGTTAAGAAGCATCCCATTTAGTTCGGTTACATAGGCTGTTATTTACCTTTCTTCACTTTCATTCTTTCAGAACTAGAAAGATACATAAAATTGGAGGAAGTAGGATCTCAGGGCTCTTTTTAGATAACTGATATCTAAAGCCTTCTGGGTTTTGCAAGCCTCTGATAGGTGTGGATTCTGGCTGAATGAGTCAAAAAATGTCAGTCTCCTAGAAAAACACAGAGGATATATATATATATTTTATATATATATAATATATNAATCTCACTTATTACACTTATAAGGTTTTAGTGGTAACAAACTGAAAATGTATCTTATTATCTGATTTCAAAAATGAAATTATTGTATGGCCAATGGATACATAAAAGGTCCTGTTCTTTAGGTTTTTTTGCTAGTACTCAGATGCTCCTTATGTTCTGGCTGCAAAAGGAGAATCTAAAGTGGTACTGTATTTCTGTCAGAATAACATTATCTTAATTGATGGCAATGAAAGCTTCTTCAGTTTCATGCAGCCAAATGTACATGCCAGTCTGCTCTGGTTGCCAGCCCCAGCAGGAGCCTGTACAGGATGCCACAGCAGAAACAAATACAGCTGCAGTAACAGCATCTTTAGTGACAGACTGCATAGACTAGATGTTGCCTCTCAAACTCATAGCAGTAGAGATTGTCTTAAGACAAAGGCATTTCAGGTTTTGATGAATAACCAGGCTAAGTGCATTAAATATTTTCCTTTCTATGTAAATACCTGTTTGTGGGTCGAGTCCTCATAAGCTTAACAAAGTCATGGGCCATTGATTGTCACAGTTTAATTGTGTTGAGTAACAAAAGAATTTCCTCTTACTTCTGTATTGTGTAAAAGTATAAAGAGAAGTGCTTGATATTCTTTGTCTTTCCCATCTAATATTGCAAATACATACTTTTTAATTCTTTCTCTAAATTCTCCTCTATTGTTGCACTGTTTCTGAGAACGATGAAGCAAGTATTTGATCCAAAATCATTACATTTCTCTATCATGAAATGAAATATTTTAATTATTAGTTTCTATCTCATAACTTAGGTTTATTCCTTGTATTGTCCACTCCTGTTTCATTGTGATCTCTACAATTAGACCCACAGCTGGTTCTTTCCCTCTGTGGTCATACTAATTTATGAACCATTAGGGTGTATGAATAGATCATATTGTTCCTTTCATACTGGCACAGGGAAGTGTAAATTAAGTTTTTGTATGCCAGCAAGGGAGAAGCCAATCCAAGAGCAGAGAATTCAATTCCTGGTTTTAATTTCCGTGACAAATGCAGTTAGAAATAAAACTTATATCTACAAATATTGCCCATTTCTTCAGTAATAAAACCAATGTGTTAGGTACAATTATTGCCATGTATAACTGGCTTTTTCAAACTCTGCTTTGAAAATATGGCTGTTTTGGGAGGTGATTACAAGTCTGATAGTGTTTGTCCACTTAAAGCTGACATTAAGCAACATAATAGTCCTTACTGTAGCTAGCTAATGATAGAAACCTCTGGGTAGGGAAATAAAAATGAACTGCTAGAAGAGCCTTTGTAGGTTCTGAAGCCTAATCTGAAAATGCTTTCTCCAGTAAACTCTTTAGAACTATTTAAATCTATCATTTCAGTGCTCAGTGCTGGTAAGTTTATCTGTTTTTCTTTCTTATTCTCTGCCCAACACCATTCTTACCAGCTCTCTCCAGTCTAATACCAAAGAAAAACAAGGGAAATTAGCTATTTTCCCATTCTGCTCTGGGAAGAAACTGAGACACCTGACAAGTTTGGGGACTTGGGATTTTTTTGGATGTGGATACAATTAAAAAGATAAAGTAGCTGTTATCAGGTTGCATTTCTGTAGACATGAAAGAAGGTCATGTAAATGGAAATCATAAATAATACTGAAATGGGAGGTATTTCAGTCCCTAGAGAGAACAGAAATATTGTGGTTTATTCCTGCTCACAGTGATGCTAATGACAAGTTTCACATTCATGTCAGCTGACTGTGTTCAGGATCCCTGAGAAGAGGAGGAGCAACAGTTGCTCTGAAACTACAACATGTTCAGTTGGAAAAAAAATTAAATAAAATAGGCAAGGAAATGCACCAGTGGAAACTTTGTAGGAACAGTCAAGAGAAAAATGACGAGAGAGAATTCTGTAGAACAAATAATTCGTTTGTGACTGCAGGGTTATGCCAGGGCAGAGAAGTAAGTCATTCCCTGGGTTCTGGTGGTGCTGGACATAGCCATAGCTGCTACTTATGGGAGCAGGCAAAGAAATACTCTTAAGTTTAGAGAAGTGTTCAAAATTAGGCATCTGGACAATGTGACATAGAGAATTTTTTGTGTAAAAAATTACCTAATACCAGTAACTGATGGGATGTCTTTATTAGTCCAAAATTTGCTGCAAGTGTTCCTAAGTCAGCTCTGGTGTTAATAGCAACAGGGAGATACTGTTATGAAAAACACTCCATTAGCCATTGACATTTTAAGCAGTTTGGACCTGATCCAGGCAAGGTTTTAAATGACTAGCATACCTCACTTTCTAATGTAAATTGCAGAAAAGTCTAATCCTTGCTTAGATTCTGCTTTATTCACCTGCAACAGAGATCTGAAGGCTGGAAAAAGAGCCTTGAGCAGTGGTTGTATATTGCTTAGAAGACTTAGTTTCTAGTCTGTCTTTAAGTTGTCATTTCACCATTTTCTAACGAAGTGAAAGAATTTTGGAGACCTAGGTCATCTGCAGGGCAAGGCCTACCCAAAGAGCTTCCTTCTGAGGTGGATGGAGCATGTGGCATCATGGAATGGCCTGAGTTGGAAGGGACCCACCAGGACAATCGAGTCCAACTCCTGTCTATGCACAAGATAACCCCAGAAATCACACCATGTGCCTGAGGGGCTTGTCCCAGTGGGGGCTGAGGTGCGGGGTAGGGTGCGGTGCAGGATGCGGGATGCAGGCTGCGGTGCGGGCTGCAGTGCCGCCCCATGTCCGGCTCCACTAGATGGCAGGACGCCGAAGGTCTCGGCGCGGCTGTCCCGGAGCCCGGGCGGCTTCACCCTGCCTGTTCGCATGGTCTGAGGACGGACAGAGCGCGGACAGTTTCCCGGAGCCCTGCCTGCCCCGTGCCCCTTGCCGGTTCTGTCGGGAGGGATCCGAGAGAGGTCTGAGGCACGAAGGGGCAAGGTGTGGTGTGAGGGTAAGAGGACACTTTGCTGTCTGCAGTCAACGAGGGAGAATTGCCAAGGCAAAGAGAAATTCCTTCTGAAAACACAATGAGCTGTAGCGAGAAGTGGTGAAATACAAAATGTCTGCAAAGTTTGCGGAGAGCAGCAGCTGGTTAAACTGCAGTGCAGCCTGTATGTCTGTAGAGAGGCATGTTTGCCTCTTCTCAGGGCCAGTGTGGAGGAGAACAGCTTGGGAAAGCATGACCTTGTCCACCCAGAGTTAAGTTACAGAAGCAAAACGAGTACAGTATAAATATCACAGTAAAGCACTACATAAAATTAAGCCTCATACAGGATTAAATCACAAGGTTCTTTTTCCCCTGCTTCTTTATCATCAAGCTGAGAGGAGGTGGTAGTAAGGTGGGGTTTGTCCTCCCAGATAATAAGTGATAGGACTAGAGGAAATGGCTTCAAGTTGCACCAGGGCAGGTTCAGATTGGGTATTTGGAAGAATTTCTTCCTTGAGAAGGTTATCAGACATTGGAACACATCCCTGGAAATGTTCCAAAACCATGTAGCTGTGGTGCTTGGGGCTGTGGTTTAGTGGTGAGCATGGGAGTGTTGGGTGGACGATTGGACTTGATCTCAGAGGTCTTTTCCAGCCATAATGATTCTATGATTCTTCACACGTGATTTCCAGTGTGCACTCTGCAAGCAGTGATTTTGTTTGTACACATGTGGATAACACTTCGGAAACAACTTCAGTGTTAAATCCATGGGAACCTCTTAAGGATATTCCCTCAGTTGCCATTCCTCTTGGCTCAGGTAGCTGTTGGTGCCAGACACCTGCAACAAGTGTACTTTGAAGCGGGTATGATCTCGCCTCCGCTCCCGTTTGTTCTCCGCTTGAATCACTGTCTGCCTCCTGCTCCTAGCCCCCTGTGCTCTCCCGCGGGACCGCGCACAGGGGTCGGGGGCAGCCGGAGCAGGGGTACAGGGGCTTCTGGCTCGACTCCTGGGTACCTACCAAAGGCAAACCCCGGTTCCCGCGGGTCTCAGGGGGATGCTCAGGTGTCCTAGGGCAGGCTCTGCGCTCGGGGTAGAATCTCCTCGCTGCGCTGTCCCCGCAGAGGTCCGGAGGGGGAGCTTCTCCCCCATGGATGAAGGGCTTAGTGTTGGGGGGAGGAAGGGGTTGGGGAGCTGGCGTGGGGTGACTCGAAGAGTCGGCAGATGGAGTTAACGGGAGAAGGCTGGTGGGGAGCTGGGGAGGGTAAAAGGGGAGCAGGGGAGAGGAGGGAGGAGCCGAAGAGGAGAAGTGGGGAGCAGGGAAGGAGAGGGCGCGGTACCGGGGCGGGGGTAAGGCAGGCAGCGCACAGAACTCTTTCGAACCCTCCTCTTTTTGCCCTCCCGCTTTTGAACCTGGGCAAAGCAGAGGCAGGGAGAGGGGCAGGGGCAGGAGGCAGGCGGTGACATCAGAGCCTGCCGAGCGGATAAGGTGGGAGAGCCGCAGGAGCGGAGCGGAACGAGCCGTCGGCGATTAGCGGCTGCCACGGCAGCGCAGCTCCGGGCACCATGCAGAGATCCCCCTTGGAGAAGGCGAACATCTTCTCCAAACTTTTCTTCAGGTGGGAGCCCCGTGCGCGGCGGGACACGAGCGATCCAAGGCGAGAAGGGGGGCCCGGGAGGGACCCCTCTCCCCATCTGCTCGGCGGAGAAGGGAGTCGAGCCCTGAGCGCCAGTTAGCTCTGGAAAAGCCTGTGGGGAGAGCACTTGGAGCGTAGCTTGTTGCCAAATTATGAGATCTCTCTGGTTTGTTTTTTTGTTGTTGTTGTTGCTGGGGTTTTAGCACCAGGAATGGGGCTCTGTCAGGTTAAATAAACCCTTGCTGGGCTCGGACAGATGAATTTATGGCATAATTTAAGCAACCTTTGGTAAATTGCTCAACTAGTTAATCTGTTATTTCACTGTAAACTGTGAGAACACGATGGGGTGGGAGGGAAATGCTTCCAGAGCCAGGATTCCTTCTGTATGGCTTTTTGGGTGCTCCGTGTGTGAGTGTAATGTAAGATGTTACAGTTCCTTGTAAGCCTTGAAAGTGTTCTCTTACAAAGCAAAGTCCCTGACACCTTTTCTTTCTCACAACTTCAAACAGAGCAGAAGGAGCCAATAGCAGTGCCTGGGCACAATGCACTCCATAAGCCAATATAGAAGGCTGAACATGTTTTGTATGACATTGCTAGAAATGACACTGCCAACTGGAAAGAGCAAAAGGTCTTTCTGCCTTTGTCCCATGCACCAACAGTTTTCCCAGGGTGCTGGTTCCCATCTCTTGTTACTTGAGGGTCTTTCACACAGCAGGGAGGGAGGAATTCTTGTGTAAGGTGTCCATGTGGTGACTGAAATGGGAACTCATGATATAAATCCATAACACTGCCATGAGGTCTCTGCAACTTGAGGGCTTTTAGCTCACTTTTTCACCCTTTTGGAATAGCTTTCCTTTTCAACAGGTTGGCCTGGACCTGTTTTGAAAGTTTCTTAAAGGAGATAGGTCTGTATGAGTCACTCTGCCTACCTGCCTGCCTCCCCACTTTGGCTCATTTTAGTGGGGAAGGATCCCAAATGTAACCTGTTGCTAAAGTTTTAGAGGATCCAGGTAAAGATGAGGCTCCTAGAGTTGTCCTCCAGTGGCACTGCAGTGTGGAAGAAGCTGTACCTGCCTTCAAATGCTATTAGAGCCAGGGAGTGTGGATGATGGGAGTGTGAGCCTTTAATTTGCCATGGAAGAGGTTTCAGTCAGTGCTCCTGTCGAGTGTAAGATAGAAATCTGTAGGAAATGAGGCTGCATATTAACTTCATTGCTCAAGGAGCCACTTGTTCTGTTTCATTTCATGTATTTGTAGAGCTTTTATCAGAACAGCTCTCTCCTGGAACCTCTGATGCTGAAAGTGTCAAGAAAAAGCCCATTAAGATAAAGCAAATATACTTCTGATTAGTTAAAGTTCCCGTGGCTGCCACCAGATGCAGTTCATGCTCAGTAAGTGCAGAATTGACTAGAGCAGAGAAATTTCTTTACAAAACTTTGTATTAACATTGTTTCATAGAAGAAGCAGACTGTTAAAATAAACATTCAGAGTAAAAGCAGCCAGAATTGTCCATAAACATCTATAAAGTATCTCCTTTGGTCTCATAGCATTTTTCTGTCAATGACAAAGTCTGCATCCTTGGGTTTTATCACATGCACTGTGGAAGTCTTTGCTTCTTCAAGCAAGTATGACATGAAATAATTGACAGAGTCACAAAAGTGAAAGCCATAAAACAAGAAAATGCATGACATCCAAATTGGCAGCAAGGATGTCTTGCTCTTAAAAATGCTTATTTAAATAAGCATTTTGAATACATGTTTATAGTGATGAAACATGTTAGTTTGCTTTAAAATTTATCCCTTCACTCTTCAAGGACTCTGTTTCTGTCTCATTAAAAGTAGATCAGGAGATCAAAGAACAAAGATCCCTCAAGGTATAAGAATTTCACAGCCCTTTGAAGTGTATTGTTTGTGATGGATTTTACCAAGTCAGAGGCACTTGCTACACATCAGTAACAGGAGCCCTGTCCACTCAACTGGAAACATCCACCAAGTAGTGGTAGATGAGGGAGATTGGAACAAGGTTTTGTGAGATGTCAGAATATTCTGGTAGTGTTTTAAGACAGCATTGCTTTCTGATACTAATCATGTTTAGTAAAGCACTCCAGGACATGCCTATGGTTCAGTACATGCTTTACTGCCGTGAAGACATGGGAGACAGAACTCAAAGGCATTGCATCTGAAATAAGTAGTTAATTCTTTCTTTTTTAAAAACATACAAACCAGAAGGTGTCTGGGGCATAAGATTAGTTTTCCCAGTGCTGGTGAAATAGTTGCTTTCAAGTACAATACTGCAGAATGCTTCAGTGGAATGACTTTTATAGGAGGCTTTATGCAAGTGTGTCTGAAGTTCCAATCTGAACATAGTGTGATAAGTAGAAGATCACCTTAGTGGAAGTGATGCTAAAGTCTTTGTTGTTATTATGCAGGATATCTTGCTGATAAGTGTAGTATTATTTAATGTTGTATGAGCTGTTATCAGCACCTTGATACCAATGCCTATAAACATGGGCAAGGTTTTATTACCTCATAACGTGCCATATGTGGGCTGGAGGGATAGATTTAAATGTGTTCAGGTCAGAATGGAGCTCCTTGCTCATAAGTGAATCATTTAGACATGTTTCAGTATTTTTTGTACATTTTTTCTTAATTCTCTGTGCCAAAAAGTGAGAAACTGTCATGTGTATACAAGGAGTAATGTCTTAGGGAAAATGTTGCCTTTTGTTGAATTTCCAAGATTAGTGACATTGGTGGGGCAAAAAAAGAGAATTGCTAGAAGGTGTTTAGACATAGAAATATCAAATTTCATCCTAAAATGTCAATGATTTTTGTTGAGAAACTGAGTTTTGATGGTTAAGAAATGAGGTGTGAAGATAAGTAGTTTGAGATTTCCCGTTAGGATGATCCTTACAAAACCCTGGAAACTGTTTGGAGTTTCAGGGTTTCTTCTGTGTTTTGTTTTACTTTCCTTGCTACATTTTCAGAGTTGATCCCTTTGGTTCCCAACCACACACAAGACATCTGTCAGTGCACTAGCAACTTTTTACCTTGTTTAAACAAAGTAGAGTTTTATGCAGAAGTGGTCAGATGGTGACATGCGTAATTTCATGTGCATTGTGAAGCTTCACTCCTGTCTTCATAACAATTAATGATGTTCTTGGAGTTTTGCAGGGTCAAGGCCATACCTTTTGTAGCAAACATCAGAGTGCTTTGCTGTCACTTTGTTTTTATTGTAGATTAACTGAGCTCAGGAAGTATTGGTATGGTTTTATTAAGATAAGTTAATATTTTTTTTAAGATGGGTACTGGAACACAGAGTTATTGCTGGAGTTTCAGAAGCCATTGCCACTTTGGGACAATTGTGATTACTTTTTTTCTTTTTTCCTTCTTTTTTCCGTTTTCTTTTATTTATTTTCTTTTTCCTTTTTCTTTATTTTTTTTTTTTACATGCAGATGTAGGTATTTAAATATAAGTTCACTAAAAGCAATCCTTGTGCTCCTGTCCAATTCTCTAAGCATATACTTTTGGTACTTACCAAAGCACAAGGATATTTCTGATATGGGATAGTTATTTGGGACTATTTCTACAATGAACATCTATCACCTCTGTCATACAAAGGACTATCAGTCTCTGAACATCTCATTTTTTTAGAAGGTGCTAATTTTCAAACTGGTTGGAATAAGATGACTTATTGCAGCAGAGACATTTCCTCACTAACTTGCAAGGATCAGGCTGAGGAATAGCAGCATCAAATACCAGGACAGTGAGAAGATAGCAAGGAGCAAGTAGTAAGAGAAGCAGCCCCTGATTCAGGGTTAATTCCATGTTACTGTACTGGCAATTTATATTTTGATACTTGGCATTTAAATAAAATCAACTGCAACAATCACCTCAGCCTCCACTTGTGCTGTTGGAGCTGTCACAGATATGTTCCTCAGTTTCTGAAGGTGTTGGATCAGCCCCTGGGGCTGGAAGAGACTACAGCTTTGGAAAGGGCCATTGCCCTTGGTGTGTGACTGTATGCCGGTTTCTTATGGAATATCTGTAAGTTCATGACTAAGTGGAGTGCTAATTTGGCTGAAATTTGTTGCTGTCACGTTAGTGATGTACCTGGGAGACTTTAACATTCAGTTGAATCATGAGTGGCAGAGCTCTGCAGTAGTTGTGCTGAGGCAGGCTTTCTGCAGTGTTCTTTGGTTGTTCTAAGGATTAGGAGAATGAAATCTCTTTTATTCTTGCTATGGGATATATAACTGAGGACAAAAGTGAAGATGAAGAAGCCTCTCTCCTTTTAGTCTCACTGTAGGTACATGCTGAAACAGCTCTGCAAAGCCTGTTTGTAGCACATCATCACCTCTATCTTATTTGATAGCTTTGTTAAGGATATATCTGAGATGTTTATTACACTTGTCTTCAGCATCTAAACACTTGACAGATTTTAGTGCACTGAATGGATTCTGTCATTGCAATTTACACAACTGAAATATCTCTGTACCCCTAATGTGCTTTAGTTTTTCTCAAGAATGGCTCTTGGTAGATCTGCAAACTGAAGTACTTTGACTATCTTACTAACTGTAAGGAAAAAATATTGAATTTCTGCTAAAAATCTGAATCTCATAAAGAATTTAGAGGTTATATAATAATTTAAATAAGTCTCACTTTGGAGAAACTGAGCCTAAAAAGGCAATTCTTCCCCGAGAATTGCTGTGGAATGGTCCTAATTAAGATTCACTGTTGAAATGCTGGGGTTTCAGCAGAACATTGATTATTCTTAAAATGGTGCTGCTCACAGCTAGTGGCAGAGTCAGTGATAATGCAGCTAGGTGTTTCCACGTCAAATAACACTTCATGGGGAAGAATTGTTTATTAGAGAAGAAATCTAAATCTTCATTTTTATGATCCGAGGGAAAGTTAGGAAGGTCTGCATTTACCTTCCATTGTTCACAGAATCACACAGAATCACAGAATCCCCAAGGCTGGAAAAGACCCCCAGGATCATCAAGTCCAGCCTATGACCCAATACCCACAAAATCTAAACCATGCCACTCAGTGCCACATCCAATCTTTTCTTAAACACCTCCAGGGACGGCGACTCCACCACCTCCCTGGGCAGCCTATTCCAGAGCCCAATCACCCTCTGCGTCAGGAAGTGCTTCCTAATGTCCAGTCTAACCCTCCCCTGCTGCAGCTTCAAGCCATGTAGACTGAAGCTCTACAATAATTATCTGTAAATATTGAGCTCAAATTGTTATTTTGGTTTGCTTGGGTTTTTTTAAAGGGGAAAATGCTCAAGGTTTAATGTAGTTGTCAGAATCTATAACATGCTATTTCCTCAGGTTACCATTTGAAACAACCCTGCTCTGTTGAGGGGAACCAGGGTGCAGGAACTAGACTGTGGTGCCTGGCAGTTGTGCTCTGTGGGTGCCCTGGCTTGTCCTGTCTGCTAGCAAGGATCATGCAGAGCTAGGGTCACCTTTATGGCTGCATCCCAGGATGCTCAGAGAAGAGAGCTCGTGGTGCACACACTCTTGTGGAGAAGCAGTCTCAGGAGTAGTGGAACAGCCACCTCCAGTATAAAGCAAGCAACAGTTTAGCATTTGTTCTGCCACTGGAGTGAGTGATGGATATCTTTCAGGAGAGGATGGGGGTGCAGAGTCTCTGACAGGCTCTGGTTTGACCATTTAGGAACGTCTGAGATCCGTGTGGTACCTCAGTCTTTTCCTGTGAGACCTAGGCTCCACAGCATCATAACTGTGGCTTGATTATGTTTGTGTCATGTTTTTCATTCCACACCACCCCGTTCTTAACTGTTAAAGGAAGAGATAGGATAAAACCAGGGCACTTCTCTTGCTGTGTCTCCCTCAAGATTTAGGTCTAGTTCCTTAGGAGCTGCAGGCACTATGCCTAAGTACATTGTGCACAAGTGTCAGTGCTTTGTAGGGGAAGTGAAGCTGTAGTCACTTCTGCCCTGCTCTGTAGGTAATGTTCTGTCATGCACAGGACACCTGTTGAAATGCTACCAGCCTGATCAGGGACCCTTGCAGGACAGCTGCAAGGTCTTGGATAGTCCTGCCCACTGTCCCAACCCCCTGTGCTTCATGACCTGAAGGACCTGATGGAGTTGGGGAATCCCTCTGCTCCTGGTAGGAAGATCTGGGCAGCTGGCTTAGCAACACAGAGGCTCCTTCTGTCTTCAGTGACAAGCACAGCAGCCTTGAGGGAGAGTCAAATCCTATTGACAAGTTAACAGTCTGTTTAATGCTCTCTGGAAAGCGAAAGCCATCTGTCCTAGCTGCACAATTTGCTTGAGTGGCATGAAGCTCAACAGGCTGGAGAAAGAAAGGGCTGGAGTAAGAAATCTGTTCTGTGTTGCTAAAGTGAATGACAAAGAAATGGTCCTTAGAAATCTACCAAGAGAGAAGTTAAACCAGTATGTTATGTGTATGGTATTTACATATCAATCTTGTAAGGTATTTTTTGCTACAGACAGTCCCTAATAGAAGTGGAACTTGTTTTCCTTCTTTGCTTCTTTCCTACTGTACACCCTTGAAACCTGTCCCCTGCTGGGTTTCATGTGTGTGTACCCATAATAACATTCCTTGTTAGTGGCAAAACTGACAGCACTACAGGTTGCTCTGTGAAACAGTTCATTAAGTGCCAGCCACTAATCCGGTGGCATTTGCTAGCATAATGCTGTAAAGCCAATCTGTTTCCCTTCCTTCTTGCTCTCTCCCTTTCAAAATAAATTTCTCATTCTCAGCAACAACAAGAAAAAAACCCTCAGTGTTAACTCTGGCAAATCGTTTCTGTTAAGCCAAAAAAATAGAAGAGCCATATTCATTGACAAACTCTGAGCTGCATTACCTGGTGCTAAAGAACCATTGATCAATACAGATTATTTTGCTAGTTAAATGTGTAGCCATTTTGCCTTTCAAAACTTTGCAAAGAATCTGAAGCATAGTGATGAACTGGATGCTGTTGGAATCTGGTTGGTTTTAGGAGATGTTTATGCATTCTAGGTTTGGTATATTCCTTTGAATAAAATACGTGCTGTCTCTTGATGGCACAACCCAAGTAGCTGCTGAAAGTCTGCCTTGAGACAAACAGCACTTGACAGGCCAACTCCTCCTACACTTACCACTCCAACTCAGAGCCCCTTGGCTGCCTTTTGCAAGCAGATTGGCCAGATCTAGTCAGGGTGGGACTTCTGAGCGAGGCCAGGGCAGCTGGGAGATGAACATCTCTGAGCAAGGCCTGCCAGCAGCCTGTGGCAGGAACCTGGCAGAGGACTAGGAGGTCGTCGAGGGAAGGTGGGAGCACCACTCCTTTAGCTGGCTGGAGGGGTCCATCTGCCATAGCTGCAGCTATGCCATGGTGAGCAGAGAGAGTCTGGATCAAACATGCTGACAATGGCAGTACAGCAGAACCCCAGATAGTTTCAGGATACACCATTATTCCTTATTTATTGTTTTGGTTTAGGCCTGTATTTTCAGAAAGATTTCCAAACAGAAGCTGCTGTAGACTTTTGTGCAGGTTGGCACTTGGGCATTCCTAGGCCTTTCAGGAGCCAAATTATTCCATAAAATTAGCGATGTCTTGTAAAGGTTTTCTCTACAGAATAGCCATTCTGGAGTTTTTCTCCTGCTGTGATTTAATTCAGCATGCCCTTTAAATTGGTATGCCATTTTTCAACTTGACATTTGAAACAAGAAATGCAAGATGTTTAACTCTGATGGACACAGTGAAGATCTTCTGAGGAGTCCTGTGAAGGATCTCATGTGTTGCTAAGTGCATTCTGCAATGTAAGCTGCCAAAGGAACACTCAAGCTATAGGAAGATTTCCTGTGATAAAAGAATGCAATTTATGCATCCAATTTACTGCACTTCGGACATAGGAAGTATTTGGCAATACAGCACAAAGATCTCAGTTCCATGGTCATTTTTCTGCTACTGACAGAAGTGTGGAGCATGATCCCACCCCAAAAGTGACAAAATGCAACAGTTCTGCAATGATTCTTTTAATGTTCTGTTTGTCAATGCACTTTTGTGATGGCAAGGCAGAGCTGCACTGGTTTATGTCAGATTGTGTGTGTGTCTATATGCTGTGGACAAAATTTTCAGGCTGAGACAGTGCAACTCCACAATTAACCTCAGAAACTGGTGGTTTTTGGATTGTTACTTTTTTCCTGCTTAGATGGACAAAACCCATTCTGAGGAAGGGCTACCGACGGCGGCTGGAGCTGTCAGACATTTATCAGATCCCTGCTGCAGACTCTGCTGACAATCTTTCTGAGAAACTGGAAAGGTAAGAAAGATTGACCAAATAATTTTCTTTCAGGAGTCACACTGCAGTTTTCACTAAAAGGCTGTTGGAGAAAATCTTTCAATAGCATTGACTGGCTCAGGTGTGTCCTCATTCAGCACACAGCTGTCCCTGGGAGCTGACTGGGATCCTGGTGCAGATGGACCTGTATTCAGGTACCTGTGACATCTGTCCATGGACCAGTGAGGCTAGACTCACAATTTCAATGTTAGTTCCTTATTCTGCTGTTCTTTCCCCCCAAAGTACCTATGACAGAACTGTCCAAAGACTAACTGCTTTTGCAGGAGTCATACCCTGACTCTCCTCAATTAGGTTTCCTCTCTTCTCTGGCCTGCTTCAGTGGGTTTTAATGCAGAAATGGAGACACACTTGGGACTAACTCTTACAAGTGCCCCAGCCTCTGGAATGCTTTTCCCTGGTGTCCTGGGGCAGCTCCAGGCTGCACTCCTGTGCCAATCCAGTTAAACTTAATTGCAGTGTGACATACATGTTCAAAACTGGTGGAAAGACCTGAGAACGTTGGTATGCTTAATGCATTTTGATAGTTTATAAATGGAACATTCTGGTTATTTAATTGTTGAAAAATGGAGAAAAGAGCTGAGGAAATTCTTAGGAGAGCTTTAATCTGTGAGGTGAATTTTGACTACACCTATATTTTCTGCATATAGCATTGTTTCTGATCAGCAAGTCATTATTGAATGGAAAATGATGGTCCCAGCACCATAGGTTAAAATAATGCTGAGCAGTAGAGAAGTTGTATTTTTGATGCTTTATTGGTGTTTTCTTTTTTAAGACTGGAAAAGTTCCAGAAGATTTATTTGCCTATTATTTGTGCTTTGGTCTTAAGTACAGCAGGTTTCTTTAAAACATACAGTGTGACCTTTTAATGAATTAATTCCCTGCAGGCTGATGTATAGCTGAGCATTTCACACTGCCAAACACGTGGCTGAACTAGGCTTGAACTCCTATTGATCTATCAAGTCAATGGAGGGCAGGTCTTTGGGGGCTCTGCAGAGCTTGCCTTCATTAGTCACTTTGCTAAATCTCCTTGCATATACTTGAGTGAACTGAAGTATGTCAGAGCCACAATTCACTCAACTTAATGGTCGTGGGTTTTTTGGTTCCTTTTCAGAGAGTGGGACAGAGAGCTGGCAACTTCAAAGAAGAAACCCAAACTGATCAATGCTCTGCGACGATGCTTCTTCTGGAAATTTCTGTTCTATGGAATAATGCTGTATTTAGGGGTAAGATTTGTTCTTCACTTCTTAGTGTTCCCTAAATAGATCCGAGTATTAGAGATTGCTAAATTGATACAGAGTTCTGTGAATAGCTACAGATTCTGCTCTGTCAGTGGGATGAGGTTCAGCAACACCAAGTGCTGAGTCCTGCTCTGTGGTCACAGCAACCCCATGCAATGCTTCAGGCTTGGGGCAGAGGCTGGAAAGCTGCTCTGCAGAAAGGGACCTGGAGGTGTTGGTCAACAGCAGCTGAACAGGAGCCAGCAGTGCAGAGACAGGAGCTGGACTTGGTGATCCTTGTGGATCCCTTCCAACTCAGGACATTCTGTGATTCTTTGATTATCCTGCATGGACAAAGACAATTAGTTGACTCATCAACTTCCATTCTAGACACGTGTCTCCATATTATTGCAAGCTGGCAGAGGAAGAAGTTGCTGCTCAAGCTGCTAGTGTTCTCTCAGGAGCTGCTGGTGTTCCTCTCAGGCTCTGCTGAGGGAAATGAGCGGGAGCATTGCCATGATGCGAGTGGGGACAGGATGTTGTGCAGTACTGGCATATGTGGAACCAAGTTGTGCATTTTTTGGAACTTCACCTTCCTTTCAGCTCTTCTCTTGATAAATCCCTGAGCCCTTTGCACAACACTTTCCTTGGAGTGTGGGTTAAACTCTGCTGATGCCCTGCTGTTTGTGTAGTTGTCTTTGCAACTAGCATCATAGCTTTGCTGTCACTAGGCCCAGTGGTTTTGCTGTCTGTCCCTCTCCCCTCACACCCTGCAGGTAATGATGTTATTGCAGGGTGGACACTTGTGCTCTGACCCCCTGAGTACTGCAGCTCTCCCTCATCAACAGTGTGGTGTTAGGAGTTAGTGCATCTAATGTAGCTGCTCCCTGCTGTTTGAAACAGCTCCCACACTTCACCTCGTCAGCAGATGTGTCTTGCAATCTAGAGAGAAGGTGGCATGGCAGTGAAGCAAAAATCTGGAGTCTTAGCATGGTGCCAGCTAAAAAGTTGGGTATTTTGCTGAGGGTGATTCCAACATTTCTGCTCAGGCACAGCAGCTGCTAATGTTAGCTTAGAAATGGTTTGACTGTCCTATCCCAAAGGACTCTAATGAGGATTTCCTGAAGTTCTTGCATATAGGTCATGGGTGTGAGTGAGGAGCTGGGGAGGGACATGAAAGCCTTGGACAGAAGCCGAAACAGAGATGGGCATTATTGTCTTCAGATGCAGAGTGATTGAGCATATGGGAGGTACATGTAACATAAAGCTCTCACTGTGTAAGAATAGCCCTAGCAGGGCAGATTGGCATGGCATCCTGGGTCACACTGCCTTCCTCTCCACATCTTTCCTCTTTTAAGGAAGATTTCTGTCAGGAGGACATTTCTGAGTTTCTCAATGGCCTACTATGGATGCAGAGTGAAGAGCAAGGACAGGAGAAGGACAAACACAGCTCTTGAAAACTGTGCTGTCTGGCAGGTGCACAAATCCCCTTTGTTTTTTTTAGGCAGGTCATTCCAGTCAGTGTATTGATCTATGTGTGTATGAGTGGGGAATTTCGAGATTACCAGAGGAAAAATGAAAACCAGGTAGTTCTGCTTTCATTTGTGGGTAGACTAGATAATAATGTCTTTAGTAAGCAAGCTGATAAATCTCCACTGTAAACCAGTGGGTTTTTACACCCCATGAGACAGAAAATGATTTGGCTTCTTGCCAGCCATTATTCTGCCCTTAGTCTGTAAATCACCTTTTTTCCAGCAGCTAGGCATGAGTGCAATACCTCTATGGTCACAACAAACACAGCAGCACTGTGGCATTTTCACTGGAACAAGAGTAAATACAAAGAAAAGAATCTTACTATTTTAAGCCTATCTATCAAAGCTTATCTTGGAATCTCTGAGAGTGTTGAAAGCACCACATTGTCCTTCAGAGGTGACTGTTTGGTATTTGGGGAGTTTTGGGGAGTTTTGGGTTGCTGCTTTGGGATGCATATCATCTAAGCACAGCTGACTTGGGTCATGTGTGTTGTCATAAACACTCCTCCCTTTGCCTGCTGCTAACACTGAAGTCTTTGTCAGAGCTGGCTCTAGATGTGCAGCATCTGCCTTGGGGCAGTGATGTTTCTTTTGGGAAATGCAGTGTGTGGCACAGGTATGCTAGCTGAGATGGAAAATGTCATCTGTTCTGTGGAGAAAGGGAATGATGGCCATCAGCTCCACCAACAGGGTTACAGGACAGGTTGTGGAGGTACTTGGGGTTCATCTTGTCTAATGCTTTCTGTTCTAGCTGTATCCTCACTGGGGTGTTTGTTTCAGGAGCAAAGAGTCTTCCTGTGTCCTGTAAGTCCAGCAGAGTGCAGTGAGAGCTGTTCCCAGGGTAGAGCTCTAGCCTGCTAAAGTGGATTCAGTCATGGGATGGGACTGACCCATTACAGCTCTGAAAAGTCAATGTGGAAGCTAATCTCTGTTGTCACTTTTGTAGGAAAGGATCAAACAATTTACACACTAGGTTTGTTTGAGTGGAGTTGCAGGAGCATCACAGATTGAGGCAGCAGAGGGTTGTCTGTTCTCCTGTGCAATTACTGCATCTCTCTGTAGCTTGCATAGCAAACAGACCTGGCTTCCTCATTTAAGATACAAAGCTGGAAATCTCAGTTGATAGGACTAGAAATTAAAATGTTAACCATTCTGTGAAAAATGAACAAGCTACTGACCAAAACGATTCCTCTTGTTTCCATCTGCAGGAAGTCACCAAATCTGTGCAGCCCCTTCTGCTGGGAAGAATAATAGCTTCCTATGATCCAGACAACTCTGATGAGAGATCCATAGCCTACTACCTGGGCATTGGCCTGTGCCTTCTCTTCCTTGTGAGAACACTGCTCATACACCCTGCTATATTTGGCCTTCATCATATAGGAATGCAGATGAGGATAGCTATGTTCAGCTTGATTTATAAGAAGGTAATTGTTCCGTTTCCACTGCAGGCCAAACCTCTGTCTGTAGCCTACCTAACTTTCAGGCCAGGTTGTTGAAAGATTGACAGATGTGTTAGTCAAGGTACACAGAGTACACAAGAGGATAATGTGGCTAACATCACTTTCTGACACCTCTCCATTTCCTATGCCCAGAGAATGAAACACTCACCTGCCACTGGTCTGACTGAAGTCAGCCTCTGGGTGAGCTCAGACTCATTGGGTGTGTGGTGAGATGCATTAATTGTTCTGCCACTGTGCTCCTGTCATGCATGTGTGCTGCACAGGAGGAGTAACACATGCTGGTGGCCAAAGGACATGTTTAGAGGAGGATTAGAGGTGAAGATTTGAGCAATAAATACAACACAGAAAGGGTAGGGTTGGACTGGTACTGTGTGAGATCTCCGTAGCATGAAGAGGTCAGCAGACAGTGATGCCTTGCATGGTCACAAATGCAAAGATTTAAAAGGTGTTTAGTTTTACCAATGCCCAAAGCAGCTAATTTAAACAAAGATGTTATTGCAGCATAAAGCTCACTGTGGAAAGAGCTTTCAAAAATATTTGTCAAGATAAGCACAGGAGGAGATTTTTGAGCATGCACAGCAACACACAGCATGGATGCTTAATTAAAACTTAGATTTGCATATATATCTATAGACATCAAATATTCAACAGAAAGTGAGGACTAAGTCAATAAGTCAATATTTGTAAAGCAATTTAATGACTGCATTAAATCCAGGTCACATAAATAACCAGTTTAATGAGACTTTCTTTGTAGCATAAACAGATAAGTGAGTTTTTATTTATACTACTGTATCATTACTTATTATTTTTATCTGTATTGATTCTGTTTTATGGAGAGGAGTTATATGGCCACTAGTGACATGAGTTTGTTTTCTTTTACAGATCTTAAAACTGTCAAGCAGAGTTCTAGATAAAATAAGCACTGGTCAGTTGGTCAGTCTTCTTTCCAATAACCTGAACAAGTTTGATGAGGTATGCCAGGGGCTGTTTAATCCCCTTGGGGATCCATCACACACAAACACAATACCTCGAGCTGTTCATGACAAACATTAAGGAAGGAAGGAGCAGAAATGAGGAACTGCACTGATTGCTCATTGTAGAGAGAAAATGAATCACTGACCTCAGAAGAGGCCTTGGCACGTGCTGGTGGAAATGCTCCTTCAGATACTTCTGAGAGCCTTTCTCTCCTGTGCTGATTAGGGGAGGAAACCTAAAAAACAGGTGTACTGTAAAAACATGCTGGTCCTGCACCCCAGGGGCTGGCACCTGCCAGCAAACCTCTGGGTTACACAATTGCTTTCACTGAGGTCAGATCTTGCTGGATCAATCCTTCTAGCCTTTTTTCCTGACCACTGTACCTTTTTACTGAGGTGATCCACTCTGAACACTGATTGCATGGATTCATCAGTGTAATCAATGAACAAGTGATCCCATTCAGCAGCAATATCAGTTAGTGGTGAACAAGCCAGGACTAGTGCCCTGTCCTTGCAGCAGGAGGGCTGCAGTAACACAGACCCTGGTGCAGCCTGATCACAGGATTCAGCCCCAGTCCTCTCTGATGTGAAGGAACATGACTGAGGTGGGCAGCAGTCTGTTTTGAGTTAGTTGTGTTCACACTTTCTTCACCAAAGCCTTTTGCCTCCAGTATCAGATTAAATCACTCAGTCCTTTTTTCATCCTGCAGTGGTTGGAAAGGTCACCATCAAGGGTAAATTCTCTTTGCTTTGACCAAGCTGGGATTTCTCCTCGTGCACATACATAGCAAAGAGACAATTGCAGACTGACCTGTGCCTCACAACAATCCAAGTTTAGCTGTGGAATGTATAGAACTGCTACACTGTCATTGTAATACTATGTGCCCAGCATCACAAATCCTCCTTTATAAACTTGTTCTACTGCTGGAAATATTTGTACCATTCTTCATTACGTTTTTCAAAGTGTCACTTGAATGACTTATTTTCCTTTTCATGTAGTTTTCAGAGCACATCTGTGACTTGTGTGGTTATTATTTTCTGCTGTGGGCTTCCACAGGGTCTTGCTCTGGCTCATTTTGTGTGGATTGCACCTCTACAAGTGGCACTGCTGATGGGACTACTCTGGGATATGTTAGAAGCTTCTGCATTTTCTGGACTTGCTTTTCTAATAGTCTTGGCCTTTTTCCAAGCCTGGCTGGGACAAATGATGATGAAATACAGGTGATGAGACTGTTCAAATATTTCAATCTCTTTTCCTGAAACACTCTGGGTTAAGAAGTTTATACCACTTGATTGAGTCTCTAGTTATGGCTTTGTTACAGAGGAGGAGTCCATGGAGTCTTGGCTCTGTGGGTGAAGTCTTTACTTCAGGGACAAGCCCTTACTTATTTAGCAGCAGCTGTCTAAACTTAGCAAGATGAACTGTCTAACATGCAGTAGAGTGATAATGCCTTGTAGAATTCAAACTCCTTGTTGGTGACTTGATCTGTTCTTGTTAAAGCTTGTATTTTCTCCTTAGTAAAACAGTTAGTAGATTTCTACCAATTCGTTTCACATTCTTCATAGCAGTTGTGTTAAAATAAAGATTTTGAGTGTAGGCATGTAGGGAAAGGGTCTGCATAAAATGTAGTGGGATGGAAGCTAACTTGAGAATGAAAGAGATGAAGGTTGACCTCCTGCCTTTTTCCTTTGTAGGAATAAGAGGGCAGGAAAGATCAATGAAAGACTTGTCATCACTTCAGAAATAATTGAGAACATCCAGTCAGTGAAAGCCTACTGTTGGGAGGATGCAATGGAGAAGATGATTGAGAGCATCCGTGAGTAAGTGTGCTCCCCTGGGAGGAAAATGTGTTAGGGGCTCACAGAAATCACAGGACAGAGAGAAATGAGGTGGCTCTGAGCCCCATCTGTGCTTTGTTAGTTAAGAAGTGAAGCACACAAACATGAATCCTCCATAAGCTAGCTCTGCATTCCCATGCTGCAGTTTGGTTCTTTCCCAGTTTGTCAAGTTCACTGGGGAGCTGAGGGGTTTGGGGTTTATTTGATTGGCTTCCTCTTTTGTTATAATGATATTTCAGTGGTGAGTGTGCACAGGTAGAACAATTGTGGCATCTGTGTTTGTTTCTAGCCAAGCCTATCCTCACCTTGCAATAAAAAGCCCTTTTGTGCTGGTTACTTAAGGCTTTACAGACTTCCCTGTGCTGAAGGAAACAGAGTGGGTCCTCTGCAGCCTTTTCCTGAGTGAGGAGTGCAGGAGAGGTGGGCTTGAATGTTACATGCAAGCTGGGAAAGGATTGAAGTGGTGCAGCTCTACAGCTGCATGAGCATTTATTATTTGTAGATAAGCTTGTCTAATGCTTATCTCTTCAATTAATATCAAGATTGAAGGAGCAGCCAGACCTGAAGCAGAAAGGAGGTAGAAGAGCTAACCTGGTTAGCTGAGGGCTAGGAGGAGGAGGAGGTTTTCTTCCCCACAGGGAGTCCTGGGGGAAGGGAGAAGTGACATTGATTGATGGGTGACACTGCACTAAAGCTGTCTCATGTGTTTGTTTAGTCCTTTACAGAGAATTAAAATTCTGTGCCAGGTGTGTGATTGGGAAAATAAAATAAAAGCAGAGCAGTAAAAGTGTCATATTATCATATAAATAAAAGAGATGAAGTGATAATGCTACACAAACACTTCATTGTTCAGCTGCTGTCTGAAAGGCAAGCTAGGGAAAGTGAAGTGCTCTTTAGAATAAGGAAGGCCCTAAAAATTGCAATGATTTACTGTAAACAATCAGAGCAAACTCAGTCTAAAAGCAGGGCAGGAGCTCCAGCTGAGGCTGGAAGCAGGTTAGGATTCCCCTGGTGTCACTAGGCACATGCATTGCTTTTAGGAAATGTGAGAGCACATCTCGTGAGCAAGTCCTGCAGAAATGATTTAAGCACATTTTAGCCCAAAAAACAGTCACAGAGACCTGGAGAAAGGACTGTCACCTTGTGAGCTGTGTTTGCTACAGCAATTTGTAGCAATGCTGGAATACACTTGTTCCATTGTCCTGGTTTCAGCTAGAGCAGAATTG
>VWZO01022821.1:0-12832 GCA_013396975.1 Bucco capensis
GCAGAGCAGAGTGCAGTGGCAGAATCACTTCCCTCGATCTGATGGCCAGGATCACCTCCAGGTGCCTTTGGAATGTCTCCACAGAAGAAGATTCCACAAGCTCTGTGGGCAGCCTGGGCCAGGGCTCTGGCATCCTCACTTGGCTCCTGCTCTGGACTCACAGCAAGGGCTGTTGGTAATGCTGGAGAAACCTCAGCAGATAGCTTGGAGCAGAAGTATAGCACCAGGAGCAGGTCCTGTAAGTCTGGAAGTGCTCTTTGAAATGAATCCTACTCAATGGCACAAGAGATCTGCACCGCAAGGAGAAGCCTGGCTGCTGCTAATGCACTAGAGGAAAATCCTGCATGGGATGGACTCTTGGGAAGAGTTTGGGTCTGAAGTGGCCTCACTCCAGGACTATGTTGTCCGTACCTCTGAAGCTTGCAGTTTGCAGTGGAAGATGCAAACCTCCACTTGCTCTTGAGGTATGAAGTGCAGCAAATATCCAAGAACTCCAAAGGGTACTTTCATGACAGAAGAGGATGTTTGATGACTAATATAGGAGAGGGAGAAGCTGGCATTTGTCCAGGATGTCAAGGTTAACAACAAGCCCTCTAGTAGAAAAATCAACGTTATGAGTGCATCTGAAATGACTACAGATGGTCAGGTGTTGATTTTGCATGTCCTTTGAAAGACAGTGCTGTCAGCAAAACAGTGCCTTCTAACCACATTTGGAAGATCACCACTCTGTCAGCAGGAAGAGAGAGTTACCTCTTTAACTGACTCAACAAAACATTGCTCTTTTAGCTGCCCCTAGTGACTTTCCACTCAAGTACTGCTCTGGGGCTGCTTCTCCAGGACAAGAACATCTGCACAAGCCAGAGTTGGGCTTGTTTCCCCCACCCCCATCTCTCCCTAGTAATATTCCTGTTATGGAAAGAACATAAAAATCCTTGCTTTACAGATGGAGAGCTGAAGCAGAGACAGACATTACTGAGCTGCAGTTACACAGGGTATCTGAACCAGAACCAGACACATGCCTTCTCTCCCAAGGTTACTCTTGCAGCCTCTCTGAGATTACTTTCTAATCCCATTATGGGTGGAATAGTTCTGCAGACACAGCTGCCCTCTTGAAGCCCTTGCCTTAAAATGGGAGCAGGGCTTGAGTTTGCAGTGGCTGTCATGCTTTGGTTTGACCTTGGCTTCTGCAAGAAGAGCAGAGTGGGGACAGTTAGCACTGAACCTGAAAAAACAGTCTGAGAGGAGAGTGAAGGCTTCAAGATGCACCAGAAGAGGTCTAGGTTGAATATTAGAAACAATTTCTTCACAGAAAGAGGGGTTAAGCCCTGTCCCAGGCTGCCCAGGGAGGTGATGGAGTTACCAGCCCTGGAGGGGTTCAAAAATCATCTAGATGTGGCACTTAGAGTCATGGTTCAGTGGCATGGGGGTGAGAGGTAGATGGTTGGACTTGATGATCTTAGAGGTCTTTTCCAACCTTCATAATTCTGTGAGCACTGAGCTAACAAGCTAACACCACAAGAAATGCCATCAAAAGGCCTTCTGCACCTTCCTGCTGCTCTATTGCACTAGAAGTCACCTGAGCTGGTGCTGCTGGAGATTTCTGACCCTTGCTCATCTGCTCTGGACACCTGTACCAGCTACCCCTCCCACAAGCATAAAAGAGTGTGCTACCCCATGACAACGGGACCAGGACAAGAAATCACCTCCTTGGTCGTACTGGCACCTGCCTTGCCTCTTTCCTGGTTCAGCTAGGAGCTTTTCTTCATCCGCCATTTAGAATCATAGAACAGTTAGAGCTGGAAGAGACCTTGGAGATCATCAGTGCAGCCTTTGTCCTAGCCCTAGCAACCTGCTAAATGATGCTCCTCAATGCAACATCTCCCTGTCTCTTAAACCCCTCCAGGGATGGGGACTCNGTCCCTGTGTGCCTGGCAGCTCTGCAGCCACTGCTCCCCAAGCCTAGAGCACTGCTGGGGGTTGCTATGGCCAAGGGGCAGCACCTGGCATTTGGCCTTAGTGAACTTGATGGCATTGGCCTTGGCCCAGTGATCCAGCCTAGCCAGATCCCTCTGGAAAGCCTCCCTGCCCTCAAGCAGATCCACACTGGCACCCAGCTTGCTGTCATCTGCAAACTTACTAAGAGTGCACTCCATGCCCTGGGCCAAATCATTGCTGAAGGTTTCTGATGGAGAAGATGGCCCCATGCCCTAAGCAAGGCTGGGTGCCTTGCAGCACTGCTGTGGCATGCCCACTCCTCCTAAGCTCCCTCCCAGCCTCTTCTTCCCCACATCTCTGCCACATTCCTCATCAGCTGATGCACACAAACAGAAAATCCAATAGACCAACTCATTTATTCCCACTTGTTATTGAAGACCTTTCATGACTTTCCTAACTCCACCACTCCTGAGTTATGAGGTCATCCATAACTCAGGAAAAGCAATGAAGCTTCTCACCAGCCTATTGTATATCCCCATTTATTACCTTTTTATCACCAACCTTTAAAGTTTTTATCCCCCCTAGTAGCTTGTTTTGCCATGGCATAACATTCAGATGCAGGGATGGAGATGAAGCAGGCCCAAATGGTTCAGTGAGGTTGGTTTCACTGGAGGAAGCGCTAAGCTGAGCCACAGACCCAAGGTGGAACTTTTCCCAACCATCACACACCTGAGCTTCTACACCCCAATCACACCAATGTTCAGCATCTTGTGTCTGTACTCAGGGAGGTATAATATCTTCTTCTAACCCACCTTAAGATCATTTACCAGAGAAATGAGAAGAACTATTGTGCAAATCAGTGCTTCAAAGGTCTAGAGAAGCTCTTTGAGGTCCATCCCTTCCATAATTACCCCAGAGAAGGTCAGAAGAACCCATCTCTGGATGGGTTCTTCTTCATCTGGGATGGTGGTGAAAGCCCAAAGTAACTGAGGTATTAATTGAAAGCCCTCAGTGAGATGTCCTGGCTTGGGTGGGATGAATGAGTGCCTCAGGACACACTTGCACTAGCTCTCTGTAAATAAAAGCCATGTTCTCCATTACCAAATGCAATAAAAGAGAATAAGTAATTTATAAGCCTGAAGGAACCTGATCTTTCTTTTTCTTTCCTCTCCTTGCTAGGCTGAAGCCAGCATTTTTCCCTCTCTTTCAGCCCAACAGAAGTTCAGCTTTTCAGTGTTAATACAAGCTCTCCAGGTTCCTCCCAAGTGGTACAGGGGGAAGGATCACTGTTAGGTAGAGACTACCATCAGGTGTTAAAACATTTCACAATTTATCCTTGTAAATCCCCATTTGTCTGCCCAAACTTGATTTTTTTAACCTGGTAATCAGACTTTTAGTCATGGCAGAGATATCAATTCATTCTAGAGAAGAGAAAGCTCCCAGGAGACCTTCTTGTGGCCTTCCAGGATCTGCAGGGGCTACAAGAGAGCTGGGGAAGGACTTGTTAGGCTGTCAGGCAGTGCTAGGACTAGGGCAATGGATCCAAGCTTGAGGAGGGGAGATTTAGGTTGGCTGTTAGGCAGAAGTTGTTGGCCAGGAGGGTGCTGAGCCACTGTACCAGGTTGCCCAGAGAGGTGGTGGCAGCCCCAGCCCTGGCAGTGTTGGGTCTGGGAGCAAGCTGCTCTAGTGCCAAGTTTCCCTGCCCATGGCAGGCACAGGGGTTAGAGCTAGAGGAGCTTGGACATCCCTTCCAACTCTGCCAACCTGTGCCAACAGCAGCAGCAAAAAAATTCACCTTGCCCTTGAAATGACCTTGGCAGAGTGACTGCTCCTGAAGCGACTGAATTTGCTCAGCTCTCCTCAGAAGAATGGAAATACATCTCCTGTAATGTAATTGAAGAAGTAGCTAGCAGGCTGAGGGCAGTTGGTGATTTTATTGATATTAGCTTAGTGAACAGTGTATATTGTAAAACTAATAGAGTGGGGAAAATGACTGGAGCAGGTAGCCAATGTGCTGGAGCTGCCTGCCAAAGGGGAGGAGGGGAAGCAGCACCAAAGGATGCACTCACTGTTTCATGGGCTGGGGGAGGTTTGAAATGCTTCAGCTTCAGCCTAACCTCCAACCAGCGGCCCTGGCAGCAATAAAAGTTGCTTGTGCAATGCTGCCATTTATGTGCAGTTACACTTCATTATCCCTAGAATCTAACACAGGGGCTCAAAAGGGAGAAGAGGAGGTTTTCTGGAGTGTGATTGAGCAGGATGCTTTAATGATGGATGGAGAATGAACATTGACCCTCTGTAATAGGTGCTAAAGTGACACTCTTCAAGCACTCCAGCCATTTCCCTCAGGCTGGCTGGCCTCCTTAAATCATCCCAGTGTCACTTTTATGAGGCAGACCCATCTCTTGAGAGCAGAGGACTGTGAAATGTCATAAAACAGGAAAAGAAAAGGCAATAAGAAAAAGAGAATATTAAAATGAAGTTGCAGGTGGCAAGGATTAACATCTCCAAACTGTCCTGTTGCATCCCACTCTGTTTAGGGGCAACAAGATTCAGAGAGCTGAACGCACTAGCTGAGGGCAGGAGGAACCCTTGTGCTACCTGAAGAGCATTTAACAATCCCAGACTGTTAGGGGTTGGAAGGGACCTCTAGAGATCACCTAGTCCAACCCCCCCACCCCTGCAAGAGCAGCTTCACAGGTTGCTCAGGATGGTGTCTAGTTGGCTTTGGAATATCTCCAGAGATGGAGACTCCACCACACAATCAGGAAGGTTGGAAGAGACCTCAAAGCTCATCAAGCCCAACCATCCCTATCACTCCCATGCCACTAAGCCATGGTCCTAAGGAGAGCAGCTAGATGTTTCTTAACCCCTGCAGGGATGGTGACTCCATCCCTGGGCAACCTGGGCCAAGCCTTAACAACCTTAAATGCAATCCTAATATAAACTGTTTGATGCATTAAACAGTTCTGTTTCCAGTTTTCTTCCTGGGATAGGTTTTATTTCAGTGGCTTCTGGAGTACATGGGACTCAGTAATAAATAAGTGCTAACCAAGCTGGGGATGATTAAAGCTCAATTAAAGCATAATAAATAGAATAGATTGCAGCAACAGAAGGTTGTTGTGCTCATCAGCCTGAGGACTGGAGCTCACAGTGATGGAAAAGCTGGATGATGGACAATTTTCCTGGATTACTCATTGGAGGATGGTCTATTTGGAGAGAGAAAAGACAGGAGAAAGGTGGGAAGAAGCTGGGATCTACCATACCATGCAACCAGCAGGGCACTGCATGTTCTCCTTCAGCTTCCTAAGGGATGCAGTTCAAGTTGGACAAGCCTGGATGTAAGCACAGATTGGGGAAGGAGAGGCTGGAAAGCAGGGATTTGGGGGTTCTGGTTGATGGCAAGTGGAAGATGAGTCAACAGTGTGCCCTGGCAGCCTGGAGTGCATCAAGCACTGCATTGCAGCTGGTCAAGGGACAACATTACTTGCCCATTTCTGAGCCTCAGCAAGATCTACATACACATCCTTGGGCCTTTTACCTCAGTGCTTCTGTTGGCTCAGCTTTTAAAGATATTTTAATCACCCTAATATTCTGATTATTGTAATGTATTACTGGGATATTAGATTGCAATTCAATTAAACAATGTCATCTGCAGATAATTTATGCCATGCTGGTTATTAATGGAACACTGGAGCCCTCTTGGCATTTATCCTACAGCAGTGAAACACTACTCCAGAAGAAGAGAAATGATATTTCATCCCTGAAAAGCCTTTGGAAGTGTGAGGGAATATCTTGCTTTGCTTTCTCTCCTCCCTTCATCCAGGTTTTTTGGCTATGGAACCACTCTTGTTCATTAGCATCACTGAGCTGGGTGATCACCCAGTATGGAAACAAAGTGGTTTGCTGCTGGGCTCTCAATTTCATTACCATCAATGTGTTTTGGGTTTTTTGGTACCAAGGTCACTAATGATAATATTGAGCACTTCATTAATATCTTGTCTATTAACTCAATTCTTTGTCATCATCTCCTTAGCTTGCTCCTTAACCTGGGAAGAAGCTTGTTCAGTTAACTTTCTACATCATCCTTACTTGACTCACATCCCAGGGAAGAGGATGTAGAGGTGATAATAAGATTATGAGGTGTTTAAATATTAAACCTCTTAAAAGCAGTGCTGGAGAAAAGGCCTTCAGTAGGTTATTCCAAGATTTTCACAAGTCTTCTGGGTATAGAGTGAGCTGAGGGAGAAAAACTGAAGCTAGGTGCCTGCTAGAAGTCTGCTGAGAATGGTCCAGCCATGCTAAAGCCACAGCAGCAAATCTGCTTTGCTGCTACAGCTTACAGAAGCCCTCAATGAAACACCTATCCTGCCAAAACACTCATGTGCTGAGCCCAGCTCCATCATGTGAACCTCAGGAGCTTCAACAAGACCAAGTGCAGGGTCCTGCCCCTGGGTCAGAACAATCCCCACTATCAATCCAGGCTAGGGGATGAGATGATGGAAAGCAGCCCTGCAGAAAAGGCCTTGGGGTGCTGGTGGCTGAGAAGCTGGCCATGAGCAAACAGTGCACGCTGGCAGCCCAGAAGCACAATGGCATCCTGGGCTGCAGCAAGAGAAGCGTGGCCAGCAGAGCCAGAGAGGTGATTGTGCCACTNAATTATCCCACTAACAACCTCCTCCTGGTCTCAGCAGCCATGGTGTTCTGCTGTGCTGAGCTGCAAAGCATCCTTCAGGAGATGTCTACCTTGTAGTGAGCTCTGCCTCTCAGCCAAGGCTGTGGACCTAACAAAGACAAACAAGTGTCCTCACCACACTCACAAACTACTGCTTATTCCTTCCCAGAGCACAGACAGGGTGTGAAATCTCTTCTGGCAGTTACCCAGAGAGGTGGGAGATGCCCCAACCCTGGAACCATTCCAGGTCAGGTTGGTTGGGGCTCTGAGCAAGCTGTTCTAGTTGCAAATGGCACTGTAATTGGCCTTCAGAGTGGACGTGAAAGTGGTCTGAAGTCCTCAGTGATGTGTGTGAGGCTTTCTGTTCTCACCACACTTTGGGACAATGACAAGCAGCAGTTTGCTGGGAGAGGAGTCCTACCTCTTCCTCACCACCCCCCTGGTGATGGAGAGATCCATGGCTGGAGCAGAGAGGGATATCAAAATGAAGAGCAAGCTTTGGCTCATTTCCCACCCTACCAACTGCTTCAGTGCAGCTGATGTTCTATTTGTTTCAAGCACAGCCTTGGGTATTTTTGTGCTTGTGGTGCTGCTGACTGAAATAAATCAACAAATCAGATCATCTCCTGTTCCATACATCTCTAGAAAGAGGAAAAACCATGCTGGCTCCTCTGCTTCCTTCCCATCTCAGCATCACTCTGCTCTCTCCCTCTCTGCATCCAGACAGACACAGAAATGCCATTCCAGAGCTTGGGCTTTGATCCCAGCTACATGCTGTACACAGAATGAGTTAAAGCACATTTTAATGCCTTGCCAAATTGAAGCCAAAAGCTTTTCCCTTCTGTAGCCTCCTGAATAACATCCATTTCCAAGAGTTGTTCAAACTCCTGCTTTGACCCAGGCTGCATTAAGCCACAAATCATGCTCACAGGATATCAAGACCCAAACCTCAACATCAAGGATCAAGAATATTTTGTTAAGTACATTGCCTTACAACTCCAGAATTATTAAAGTTAAGCTTTGCCTCTCAACTTGGGCAAGTTGATCCCTGCAGGAGCACAGCACCTCTCATCCCTTGATGTTCCCAACCCAAGCACTCACACTTAATAGCCTTAAAAATCCACTTTTCTACCAAAATCATGCCTGAGCACTGATTAAAGGACCAATTTACCTCTTTCTGCACAACACAGTGTCACCTGTTAGAGCCTGGGAACAGCATGAGAAGTTTGCTCAGCATCCCTTTAGATGCTAAAAGCAATTTTGATTCCCAAGATGCTGAGCAGCTGATTTCCTCTGCCCAGGACTTCCACTTCAGCTTAGCAGCAGACCCCTGGCAAGTTCTAAGGAAGGATCAATAGCTAAAATGACATCAAATCATCATGCTCATTTCCTTTCTCTCTCTAGTCACATTAGCAGTGTCACACTCCTCAGAAGGACATGGGATGCTACTTGAATGGCCAAGTAATAAAGTAATGAAATAAAATTAACAGCTCCATGGGTGGCTCTAATGGATTAGAATAGTCTCATTTCAAATTAGGGTAAAATAATCTAGACATCAACCAAGCAAATCAGCTTCACATTTGAGAGATATCACCTACCTGTGTGGGTTTTACCCTGATGCTCCTTTTAGATAAAGAGAGGAATAACTCCATGGACTAGGACAGGTTAGAGGTTGAGCTGCTGGAAAGCAGCTCCACAGAGAAGGATCTGGGAGTGCTGGGGGATAACAAGTTCACTATAAACCAGCAATGTGTCCTCATGGCCAAGAAGGCCAATGGTTTCCTAGGGTGCATTAAGAGTGTGAGCAGCAGGTTAAGGGAAGTTCTCCTGCCCCTTTACTCTGCCCTAGTCAGGACACATCTGGAGCACTGGATCCAGTTCTGGGCTTCCTAGCTCAAGAGAGACAAGGAATTCCTGCAGAGAGTCCAGCAGAGACTGCCAAGATGCTGAGGGCACTGGAGCATCCCTGGCAGGAGGAAAGGCTGAGAGCCCTGGGGCTGCTGAGCCTGGAGCAGAGCAGAGCCAGAGGGGATGAAAGCAGCAGGATGGCACAGGACCATCCTCAGACCCATCTGGACTAGCTCAGCTCAGAGTATAATTGTTGTTATCCCATCATCTCCACTGCCAGAAGCTCTCTCAAGTCTGTACCATGGTCCAAAAATGCCTGATACTGATCCAACTTACTTTCAACTTTTCCTAACTCACATGAATAGGATTATTCTGACCCAGTGTAACTACATCCTAACTACATCCTTTACTTCAGGTGCACCCACACAGAGAAAACAGCAAAAGCTTCTAAGCAAGGCAAACTTCATCCCAAAGATGCATCTTTGCATCATCATGATATAAACAGCAAGAGAGAGGGGAAAAATGAAATGGCATGATGTGATTTGAAAAAGTCTAATTATTACAAGCCAAATCCTACCCAGGGACCTAAGGGAAGAGGTTAGAAGAGATTCCATGACCTCAACCCTCTGGAGAAATGGGCCNATCCCTGGCAGGAGGAAAGGCGGAAAGGCCTGGGGCTGCTGAGCCTGGAGCAGAGCAGAGCCAGAGAGGATGAGAGGAGCAGGATGGCACAGGACCATCCTCAGACCCATGTGGACTAGCTCAGCTCAGAGTATAATTGTTGTTATCCCATCATCTCCACTGCCAGAAGCTCTCTCAAGTCTGTACCATGGTCCAAAAATGCCTGATACTGATCCAACTTACTTTCAACTTTTCCTAACTCACATGAATAGGATTATTCTGACCCAGTGTAACTACATCCTAACTACATCCTTTACTTCAGGTGCACCCACACAGAGAAAACAGCAAAAGCTTCTAAGCAAGGCAAACTTCATCCCAAAGATGCATCTTTGCATCATCATGATATAAACAGCAAGAGAGAGGGGAAAAATGAAATGGCATGATGTGATTTGAAAAAGTCTGATTATTACAAGCCAAATCCTACCCAGGGACCTAAGGGAAGAGGTTAGAAGAGATTCCATGACCTCAACCCTCTGGAGAAATGGGCCAACAGCAACTGCAGGAAGCTGAACAAAGAGAAAGGCCAAAGATAGGCACAAAAAGATGTTGATTCCCCCAGCAGACAAAGGTCTGCCTTCCTCAAACCACATCATGAAGATCCAGCTCAGGTATGGGCTCAGAGGAGCTGCTGAGCAGCTCTGAGACCTTGTGTTTTTGTTCCCACAGGCAGCTCTGCCCACCTAAGACCTCTTGCTTCATCAAAAGAGAATGATGCTTTCTGCCCAAGCTTCTAGGGAGCTGATCTGCTCAAACCCAGTAATAAAATCAGAGGATGTATATTCTAAATGTCCCTGCCTGTGTTTCAGACACACATTAAATCTCCCACCAGGGACTCCATCCATCTCTCCCTTGCCATGGAGCTGTGTGGCTTGTTTACAGATAAAGGAGAATGAGATGCAAACTCCTTCCAGGTGAGTAAGATCTAAAGGCTCTGTCACTGGGGCTCTGCAACACCCATTTCTCTTCAAACAACAGCATGGCAGAGCAGCTGCTTCTCCTTTGTGCTGACACTCAACCCTGGCTGAGATGGGATGTAGGCAGCTAGCTATGAGCACTCCTGGGTTTGGGGAGGTAGGGCTGGAATGTTCTATGGGAAGAGGAGAAGCAAGGTTAGGGAGGTTCCCATCAGAAATCAAAGATGCTGGGAGGATGATGAGGAGGACTTGATGATAAGGTGAACCTTATGAGCTTCAACAAGACCAAGTGCAGGGTCCTGCCCCTGGGTCAGAACAATCCCCACTATCAATCCAGGCTGGGGATGAGATGATGGAGAGCAGCCCTGCAGAAAAGGCCTTGGGGTGCTGGTGGCTGAGAAGCTGGCCATGAGCAAACAGTGCACGCTGGCAGCCCAGAAGCACAATGGCATCCTGGGCTGCAGCAAGAGAAGCGTGGCCAGCAGAGCCAGAGAGGTGATTGTGCCACTGCACTCTGCTCTGCTCACACCTNTTCATGGTTGGGCTACAGAGGATACTCTGAATTCAGACAAAATCCCTCAGGGGTGAAAGGCAAGAGTGTTCCTACATTCCCACAACACTTGCTTAATTTTATTGCATCCTATTTTTCCTGCCTGGAGATGGTCACAGAAACAACCACTGCCAGATGGACTCTTCTGCCTTGGATGGGGGAAGCCCAGAAAGGCCAAAAAAATTTGTCCTCCTACACTTTTCTGATAAAACAACTCAGTTCTTAGGTCACGGAGGGGAAAAAAAAAATAGGAAACCTAATGATTTGGGTGTTATGGAACCACCCAATTCCTGCAAGCTCTCTTCCATCCCAAGTACCTGCTAGTGCTGACTCTCCTTGGACAGGATAGTTAGGGTTTTGGCTAAAGAGCAATGCTTTTGAGGCCCAACTTCAACAATCGGCAGCTGAGTTCTCCTCAGAACTTGAGAAGGCAAGAGACAGGCAAGATGCTCAAGAACCCAAGTGCCATCTTCCCACTCTTCTTGTTGCAAATGGAGAGCTTTCCTTAGCCAGCTCCATGATTAATCTGTTCCCCATCTTAGCCCAGCATGCAGACAGGGATCCATCACCCTTCTGCCAAGTCATTTCCTTCAAGGGACTGAGAGGAGGAACCTTGTAAATCACTTTGTCTCTTTTTTTTGAAGAGGTAAAACTCTCAGCTGGCAGTGAAACCAGCTAAAGGATTTCTCTTTCTGTGGAGCTTAGCTTGGGAGAGAGCTAAGGGGTTAAGAAATGGGTTAAGGTTTTAGCTGGAACACTGAGAGAGACTTAGCTGCTAGATGGAAAAGAGAGCCAAACTAATTAATCATCTGTAATGTTTGCACCGTGCCTTTGTCCTCATTGAACCTTTTCATCCACAAATGAAAAATAAAGATGTGAATACATTTCTGACATGCACTTTTTTTCCCCTCCCCTGCTTCCTGAACAAAGAGCTCTAATTCCTCCTTTCAGCCTGCAGAATGAAACCCTCCTGAATATCCAGATTTCATGTCCCAAGCCATGAAAGGAAGAGCACAGCTCTTTTATGATGAGCTAGGACTCACTGCATCACCTCTGCCCATCTCTGCCTTTCTTCTCCCAGGATCTACATTTGCTTTGCAAGTTCAGGCAGGGAATGGCTTTAGGAGCCCAACACCTTCATGCTGGAACACAGCAGAAGAGACTGGATGTAGAATTGTAAACCAGGAGGCTCTAATCCTCCTTTTGTCCTAGATGTGGTGATTTAGCCTCATTTGGTTATTAATGATCATTTCTTCTTCATGTTTAACATCATTTGGCTATGTAAAGGGTTGGACAAGGCACTTCCTATGAACTTGAGGGATGCCCAAGAAGATTCCCAGCTCCCACAGAGAAGCCACTGAAAATCTGCTCTTATGCTTCATATATTTATGTCCTTTGGGGATGTTTAAATGCTCTTGCCAATGTGGCCAACATCACCTGGTGTTCTCGTCCAACAAAGGATGAGGACAAACAAGAGACTTTGTCCTTCAAATCTACATCTGCAATTAACTCCATCATTTGACTGCAGCAAGGAAGAGCTTGGCAGGCAGAGCCAGGCATCTTAGAAGAAAAAAAATGATACCAAAACATGATCTTGAGAAGCAGACACAGAGAAAAGAGACCTCAAAGCTAAACCCAAACCTGCCCAGGGAGGTGGTGGAAGAAAACCGTGTCAGGAGGTGTTCAGGGAAGGTGTAGATGTGGGGTTTGGGCTCATGGTTTAGTGGTGAGCATGGAAGTGTTGGATGAATGCTTGGACTCAATGATCTCAGAGGTCTTTTCCAACCCTCATGATTCTATCCTGGACAGGAAGGCTAGAGGTCAAAGTAGGTTAGAACAGCACAAATCCACCCAGGATGCTCTAACTAACTCTTCACAATCCTTTCTCTTTCACTGGATTCTGTGGCATGAGCTTGCTGCTTCAATTAGTGCTGCTAAGTGACAATGTTGGCTAATTGCTGAAGAACTTGTTGTGAATGTCACAGCTCTAACATATGTATTAGAGTATTCAACTCCAGGAGTCTACAAACTGCCTTGGGCTTTGTTGAGAGCTCCATATGTTCCATCAGGAATTATTTGCCTCCTAAACCGCTTCTTGTGCCAAACCTAGACTGGCTGAACACCAGAAAGCACAGGGAAGCACAGACAGCTTCAGCCTGCTCTGCTTTGCATCAGATCATTCATGGCAAGGGCATCATAGAATCCCAGAATGGTTTGGGTTGGAAGGGA
>VWZO01022821.1:13005-28482 GCA_013396975.1 Bucco capensis
AAAAAAAAATAGGAAACCTAATGATTTGGGTGTTATGGAACCACCCAATTCCTGCAAGCTCTCTTCCATCCCAAGTACCTGCTAGTGCTGACTCTCCTTGGACAGGATAGTTAGGGTTTTGGCTAAAGAGCAATGCTTTTGAGGCCCAACTTCAACAATCGGCAGCTGAGTTCTCCTCAGAACTTGAGAAGGCAAGAGACAGGCAAGATGCTCAAGAACCCAAGTGCCATCTTCCCACTCTTCTTGTTGCAAATGGAGAGCTTTCCTTAGCCAGCTCCATGATTAATCTGTTCCCCATCTTAGCCCAGCATGCAGACAGGGATCCATCACCCTTCTGCCAAGTCATTTCCTTCAAGGGACTGAGAGGAGGAACCTTGTAAATCACTTTGTCTCTTTTTTTTGAAGAGGTAAAACTCTCAGCTGAAAGTGAAACCACCTAAAGGATTTCTCTTTCTGTGGAGCTTAGCTTGGGAGAGAGCTAAGGGGTTAAGAAATGGGTTAAGGTTTTAGCTGGAACACTGAGAGAGACTTAGCTGCTAGATGGAAAAGAGAGCCAAACTAATTAATCATCTGTAATGTTTGCACCATGCCTTTGTCCTCATTGAACCTTTTCATCCACAAATGAAAAATAAAGATGTGAATACATTTCTGACATGCACTTTTTTTCCCCTCCCCTGCTTCCTGAACAAAGAGCTCTAATTCCTCCTTTCAGCCTGCAGAATGAAACCCTCCTGAATATCCAGATTTCATGTCCCAAGCCATGAAAGGAAGAGCACAGCTCTTTTATGATGAGCTAGGACTCACTGCATCACCTCTGCCCATCTCTGCCTTTCTTCTCCCAGGATCTACATTTGCTTTGCAAGTTCAGGCAGGGAATGGCTTTAGGAGCCCAACACCTTCATGCTGGAACACAGCAGAAGAGACTGGATGTAGAATTGTAAACCAGGAGGCTCTAATCCTCCTTTTGTCCTAGATGTGGTGATTTAGCCTCATTTGGTTATTAATGATCATTTCTTCTTCATGTTTAACATCATTTGGCTATGTAAAGGGTTGGACAAGGCACTTCCTATGAACTTGAGGGATGCCCAAGAAGATTCCCAGCTCCCACAGAGAAGCCACTGAAAATCTGCTCTTATGCTTCATATATTTATGTCCTTTGGGGATGTTTAAATGCTCTTGCCAATGTGGCCAACATCACCTGGTGTTCTCGTCCAACAAAGGATGAGGACAAACAAGAGACTTTGTCCTTCAAATCTACATCTGCAATTAACTCCATCATTTGACTGCAGCAAGGAAGAGCTTGGCAGGCAGAGCCAGGCATCTTAGAAGAAAAAAAATGATACCAAAACATGATCTTGAGAAGCAGACACAGAGAAAAGAGACCTCAAAGCTAAACCCAAACCTGCCCAGGGAGGTGGTGGAAGAAAACCGTGTCAGGAGGTGTTCAGGGAAGGTGTAGATGTGGGGTTTGGGCTCATGGTTTAGTGGTGAGCATGGAAGTGTTGGATGAATGCTTGGACTCAATGATCTCAGAGGTCTTTTCCAACCCTCATGGTTCTATCCTGGACAGGAAGGCTAGAGGTCAAAGTAGGTTAGAACAGCACAAATCCACCCAGGATGCTCTAACTAACTCTTCACAATCCTTTCTCTTTCACTGGATTCTGTGGCATGAGCTTGCTGCTTCAATTAGTGCTGCTAAGTGACAATGTTGGCTAATTGCTGAAGAACTTGTTGTGAATGTCACAGCTCTAACATATGTATTAGAGTATTCAACTCCAGGAGTCTACAAACTGCCTTGGGCTTTGTTGAGAGCTCCATATGTTCCATCAGGAATTATTTGCCTCCTAAACCACTTCTTGTGCCAAACCTAGACTGGCTGAACACCAGAAAGCACAGGGAAGCACAGACAGCTTCAGCCTGCTCTGCTTTGCATCAGATCATTCATGGCAAGGGCATCATAGAATCCCAGAATGGTTTGGGTTGGAAGGGACCTCTGGAGCTCATCTAGTCCAACCCCCCTGCAGTGGGCAGGGACATCCCCAACTAGAGCAGCTTGCCCAGAGCCCTGGCAAGCCTCACCTGCAATGCCTCCAGGGATGGCAACTCAACCACCTCCCTGGGCAACCTGGGCCAGTGTTCCACCACCCTCATGGGGAGCAACTTCTTTCTAATGTCCAGTCTAAATCTCTTCTTCTCCAATTTAAAACCATTGCCCCTTGTCCTTTCCCTGCAGGCCTTTGCAAACAGGCCCTCTGCAGCCTGCTTGGAAGTTCCCTTTAGGTACTGGAAGGTCACTAGTACATCATCTTCACACCACACCTGGCAGGGACTGAGGCTTTGCTGCTCCCCTCCCCATCTAGGAGAAGCAGTTTGATAGTTTGTGGCAGTCAAATACTGACAATATAACTAATAATAATAATAATGACAAATAACCAATAAAATCTACTTGGCTCCATCACTGCTTCTTCCTTGCCAAATAGTCCTGTCCACAAAGCAACACCAAAGACATCATCAACCAGCACACCTAAGGTCAGGGCTTGTTGGGACAGGACAAGGGGTGATGGTTTGAAACTAAAAAGAGATTTAGACTAGAGAAAAGGAAAGTATTTTTTTACACTGATGGTGGTGAGAGCCTGGCCCAGGTTGCCCAGAGAGGTGGGAGATGTCCCATTCATCCCTGTGCCCATTCCAGCTCAGGTTGTTTGGGGCTGGGAGCATCCTGCTCTAGTTGGAGATGTCCCTGCTGACTGCATGGGGGTTGGACTACATGACCTTGGAAGGTCTTTTCCCACCCAAACCATTCTCTGATATCTCCATCCTCCTTCCTTTCTCTGATATCTCCATCCTCCTTCCTTTCTCTGATATCTCCATCCTTTCATCAGGCCATCAGGGACCATCCTCTTCCTCTGCTACAGACATGAGAAGAGGAAGCTACACACCAGGATCTCAGCCAGAGAAATGCAAGGCATCTCCCCGTAACTGAGGAAATGAGCACACCTTTCATTCTAGGGATGAATTTTGTCTGTCTCCATGCAAAATGCAGGAGTGGAGCTTGTCCTCCCTTGCTGTGTGCCAGCCAAGGCTTCTGCTCTCTGCACTATCACTTCACAGGCATTGGAATTGCAAAACTCACAATTAATTTCAAGCCCATTAGCAAGAGCAGAATATTTACCCCCAAATGGCAATGTTCCTCATGAGATAAGGAAACCACACACAGGCTCCTACAGCAGCTCTACTGTCCTAGAATGAATGAGCAGTGAGAGAGCAGCTGTGGGTTACATTGCAGGCTGCTTCTCCCCATCAGGGCTTGGATGAAGAGGAGCAAACAGCTTGCTAGCTACTCCTGGCAAAGCATTCCCAGCAAATATCACTAACAATTCCTGCTCCATGCTTTCCAGCAGTTAGTTTATGACATGACAATGCCAGAGGGATCCCCAGAGAGTGCTCTGGGGGCAGGTGTTTTATGGGTATAGCTCTTGCTTCTGCAGCACATTGTGATATGGAGCCTTGCAGAATAACTATAGCCCTGTTTGTGTGCAAGGTTTCAACCAAACTCTATATTATATTAGCATTAGATATTATTGAGGCTCTTCACAATGTCTATACATACACACAAACACAGAGAGATAAGGCTTAGATAATTATTTGGCTGCAACTGCCTGTATGTTGGCATGAGAGTTAATTCAGGCATCTGGCAACCCACCACTTACCACTTCCATCAACACAACACAACCTAATTGTGCTGATTCAACAGAAAAAGAAGCTTTAACCAAGTTTTTTTCCAGAAGAGGAACTATTTTTGTTGTCCAAAGGAGGCCAGGACTAGAGCATCTGTGGCAGGAGGAAAGGCTGAGAGCCCTGGAGAAGAACAGAGCCAGAGGGGAGCTGCTCCATGCTGAGCAAGAGCTGAAGGGTGCAGGGGGCAAGAGGCTGGGGCCACACTCTGCTCAGGGGTGCCCAGGGCCAGGCCAAGGGGCAATGGGCACACACTGGAAGCCAGCAGCTTGCAGCTGAGCAGCAGGAGAAAGTTGTTTGTTGTGAGGGTGCAGAGCCCTGGCCCAGGCTGCCCAGAGTGCACACAAGGAGACTCTACAAGCTGAGATTGCCAATGGCATGCTGGGCTGCAGCAAGAGAAGCGTGGCCAGCAGAGCCAGAGAGGTGATTCTGCCACTGCACTCTGCTCTGCTCACACCTCCTCTGCAANCATCCCCAGAGCTCCCTTCCTACCCCAGCCATGCTGGGATGCTGTTAAGCTGCATTACTCTGCTATTAATTCTACACCTGCAACAAATCTATTAATTCCTGTAAAGATCCATCCATGCTGTAAGAGCAAAGTGTGACCCAGCTACCTTCTGTGCTCAATCATACTGCCAGAGAAAAGATGTTGGTTTGTGTTAAGTGTTAAACCTGCCAGCAGAATGACTTACAACCAGGTTGGAAAACACACTGTGTTTCCCCCATTTCAGAACTCCTAAAAATCCCATTTATAAAGGTATCCATCTCTAAGAAAGCAGGCAGTTATTCTGAGAATTCTCCAGCAAAAGCTATTTCAAGTAGAAAACTAAACCCAAAAAAAGCTCAACCACAATCAACCAACCAAACCAACAACAAAACATCACTTTAAAACTTCTAATATATATATATAAAACACGTAGAAACTGGCACTTCACCCACCCTTTTCTTCCACATATTGTTGAGCACCTGGAAGTTATTAGCTACAGTAATAATTTCTCCTTTGCCTCTAGACTCTATTTTTCCTCTGGGTCACTCCTGAAATATTTTTTTAATCCTATCAAATAGAAACCTCATTCAAAAAGTATTGATTCCTGGTGCCTTTTGATCTTCCTGACTTCCAGCTCCCTTCTCTGCTGGCTTGCTGCTCACAAACCCATCAGCTCCCATGCAAAATATTGCCAGTGCCTTTGTATTTTCTCCCTCAAAACAAGTGACTGGGCTGAAATATCTCTCCCGAAATAGCCAGGTGATGGTTTACAGCCATAGAAGTATTTGGAAGACAATAAACTCTAAAGGTGAGAGGCACAAACAAGTCCCTAAGTCAGTTCAGTGGGAATAAAAAGGGGACAAGATTGTTTTCTGGATCAGGTAGTTCTCAATCAACTGTAAATATTAACCTTCTCCTCTCTCTCTCTCTCTTCACAGGGCAGCTATTAATTGTGGCTCCTTGGCCAAATTCCAGCTGGAGTTAATGACAATCTCACATAAAGAAGAAGCTGTCTCATTTAATTGGAGTGTGACAGGAAGGGGAATTTATAGTCATCAGAAATTTCACTGCAGAAGCAATTCTAGTCCAGATCTCTCCTTATTTAGTGCAAGTTTTCACTCCTAATGGAAGCTGTAACCATTCTCTTTTTATAGTGATCTGTGTTGGGCTTTGCTGTGCTTCACATCCCTGGATGATCTGAGTATCTTCTGTGTGAAATCAATAATATCAAAGCCCAGAACAGGATAATGAACAGAGCTGAAATCTCCTCCTCACACCTTTATTCTCTTATGTTGTCATTTTCATTTTAGGGTTCTCCTTGTATTGTTTCTTTTGGATGATGTTTTTGCTTTCCCTCATCAGCTCTGACACCTGGAACAAGTTGGGATTTGGGTGGTATTTTGTCACAGAGCTTTTTTACAAGTGGATCAAATCTTTAACCCAAATCATTGCTGAAGGCACCCAGCCTGAGAACAGAGGATGAGAGAGAAAACGTTTCATGGAAAGAGAAGAAAGAATATTGATGGCACAAGGGTGGAATTTAGCTCACAGAAGCCAAAACAATTGTGGAAGCAGCTGCCTGGCATTGTTGTCCATGACAGGAATCATGATAGCTGGAAAAGAGCTCTGAGCTCCTCCAGTGCAACATCCAGCCAGCACTGCCATGCTCACCACTGACCCATGGCCCCAAGCAACACAGCTCCATGCTTTCTGAACACTTCCAGGGATGGTGAATCCACCTCCTCCCTGGGCCAGTGCCTGAGGACCCTCTGGGGGAAGAAATGCTTCCTAATATCCAATCTGAACCTCCCCTGGTGCAACTTGTTATATTACATCTAACACATACAACTGGGGCTCCAAGCTAAAACTCTCATGTGCATCAGCTTATTCTAGGATCATGGTGGATGGAAAAGACCTCTGAGATCATCAAGTTCAACCATTAACCCAACACTACTATGCTAATGACTAAACCATACCACATCCCTGGCTCTACACCACATCCCCATCCCATCCCATCCCTGGCTCCACACCACATCCCCATCTCATCCCTGGCTCCACACCACATCCCCATCCCTGGATCTACACNCCTGGCTCCACACCCCATCCCCATCCCTGGATCTACACCCCATCCCCATCCCATCCCATCCCTGGCTCCACACCCCATCCCATCCCATCCCTGGCTCTACCACATCCCTGGCTCCACCATATCCTTGGCCAAGATGTACCCAGCACTCTTGGGCACTCTGGTTGTTGCTGTGCTTGGCACTGCACATAGTATGCAGCCTAATCTAAGCAAAAACCACAAAGCTGGCTCAGAAAATCCCAGGATTTGTGTGCCTCATCCGAATAAAGACATTTTCTGCCCCAAAGAGCTAGGGGAGGCTTCCAGCTGAAAGGAGCAGCTCAGTGACAGCAGCTAGGAGCACAAAGTGTGCTGGAGGGTGGCATGACTCCCACCCCAGGCACATCTCCTCCTCCCTGTTCATTTAATACTGGGGAAAATGCATTTTATTGTAGCAAGATGCTTAGCTAATTTCTTCTCTGAGGCTAGATGCTGCTGCTTTGGCTCCACTGACTATACCTGCAGCAATAATCCTTTCCATCTCCCTGGGCAGGGTTTGATGGCCCAGTAATAAAAATGTCTGTTTATACCTCAGCTGCTTCTCCTGCAGTGCTGATGATTAACAGCAGGCTTGATGGAAACACCTTTCCTTTCATCCCTCTTGCCTCTCAAACTTTCCTTCCTCCTCTTTATTGCCAGAACAGCAGTTTCCAAGTTTTCCTGGCCTCTTCTAGAGGGTTTGAGCATCACCTACCAGCACTTTAGAGATATCTCTGCCCACCTAAGGGTACCCAGATGACAGCTCACCAGTGAAGAACCTAAGCATCATTTCTCCATCTTCATTATAAAGCCCAAATGTTCCTTTCATCTACATCAAGTGACACAAAGGGATTCAGGCCCACAGGGAGCCCTAATTTCATTGCATTTCCCTTGTAGTCACAAGACTTCTTTTCCCTATCGAGTTATTACTGGAGAGGATGAAGATGTATGACCTGCTAAACATCTTGAAATGACTTTTTGGTCCTCATCATCACCAGGAGGAAGCTAAGACAATTTGTCCAATCTATCTAAATTCCTAGTTAAGAAGGAATATGGAAAATGTCCTTTTGTTTGGATGTTTGAGTGCTTCAGGCAGCTTACACACTTGGTACCAGAAGAGGGGCAAAGAGCCATTTGTTAGAGAAGATAATCATGTGGAAAATAGATACCTGGGAATGGGAAACCACCACAGAAAGGTGTTTGACCTAAAAATCACTCAAAATGACTAGGTTTAGGAACATACCAGGGCACAGTTCTTGTTCCCAGCATCCTATGGTGGAAGGGATGATGCCATACACCAATTTAACTCTATTAGTTAATTTTTTTTCTGCTGCTGTCTTTGAGGAGAGGAAAAAAAACAGGGAACCCAGTGCCTAAAAAGTTTGATTTGCAATTTTATGCAGATAAGGGAAAGACAAAACTCTCTGTCCTCTCTCAGCACAATTCTGCTTGCCCATAGATGCAATAAAGCTTTTCATCCCTCCAAGAAAAGAAGAGTCTACAAGAAAAATGGGTTCCTCTAAACCATTCCAAGCAGTCCATTTGTTAAGCAACCATGCAAGTTGCTTCTGCTTGGAGCAAGAAGAGCAATACCCTCCAGAGCTACAAAATGCCACCTGAGCTGCAGCAGGATTAATTATTGTCTAGGAATGAAATGGAATTTCAGCTGGTTTTGGCCAGCAAGGAAGCTCTGGAGGCTGTTGGTTTCTGCCAGGGAGGAGACAGCTTGAAGGGAGAGCAATCAAGCTGCTTTCTACCTTGCCAGATGCTGGTTGAAGCTCTTTGAAGCTGGAAGCTCAATGATGAACAAAGCAGAGATGAGGGGTTTGAAGCACAGGCATGGGGAGAGGTGTCTAAACTGGCCTGAACCCTGATTTGGCAAACTCCTTCAAAAACTACCAGTTCTTTGTAGGAGAGAACATGAACCCAGATGGCATGGTGCCTCTGCTGGATTTTCGTGAGGATGGGGTGACTCCATACATGATTTTCTTTAAGGATGGCTTGGAAATTGGGAAGTAAGTACTGAGCTTCACTGCAGTGATTCGTGGGGAAATGCAGGAAGAATTGCCTGGGGGAGATCTGATTGGTAATGACTTTTAACTATTAGACTAAAGACTCTGCTCCTCTGCAATGGAGCATTGCTACTTTGCTGGTCACATTCCATCTTCTTCCACTCTGATCTTAGTTTGTTACCCAGAGCAGTCTGAATATTGCCCTAAATTTGGGAACAGGGTAATACTTCACCAAGTGCTTAACCTGGAATCTCCAAGTACCTGAGCTCAGGCTTCTTTAACTCCTCTCTGATGGAATGAGGTTGCAATGAAGTAGTATTTGGATCTCTTGGCATTTTGGGCTTATTCTGAGAGCTGTGGAATTCCCTGCAGCGTGGGATCACCAATTGCTCTGCCCTAGTGGTGGTTGTGGGCTCATGGAGACTGTTTATAGCCAGCTAAATCCCTTGCCAATCCCTATCCTTCTGGAGCTGAGGGGCCCACAACTGGACACAGCATTCCAGGGGAGGCCTCCCCAGGGCACAGGAGAGGGGAGAAGAACCTCTCTGGCTCTGCTGGCCACGCTCCTCTTCATGCATCCTAGGATGCCATTGGCCTCTTGGCCACAAGGGCACATTGCTGCCTCATGGGCATCCTCCTAGCCACCAGCACTCCTAGAGCTTTTTCCCCAGGGCTCTTCTCCAACACATCAGTTCCCAGTCTGTACTGATCCATGGGCTTGTTCTTTCCCACATGCAGTACTTTACATTTACCCTTGTTAAATGTCATTCAGTCTCTCCCTGCCCATGTCTCTAGCCTGTCCAGGTCACTCTGGATGGCAGCACAGCTCCTAGGATTCCAGCCAGATGTGGGTGGAAAGGATGTTTCTCAGCACCTGAGCCTGTAAGTATTCATGGACAGGTGTGTGCTGACCCATGAGCAAAGCCACCTCAAGTAGAGCATCATGTCCAGCCAGCACCCAACCAACATCTCCTCCTCCACCTCAAAACCACTCTGTTCTGTCAAGCAACTTAAAAAACTTCTTACCTGGCAACTTTTCAAGCTAGAATGTGAAATTAGCTGCAGCTCCTATGGGGCATTGTCCACCAAAACCTAATAATAACAACAACAACCACCACCAGCAGCAATAATAACTAGAGGAAAGCAAACATCCCCACAAGTAGTAAAACTGCTTCCTTTGATATTTCAGCCTCTTCTGTCAGCACCTTGTACCTAATCCTCAGAGTAAATTATCCAGAGCACTGACAGGAGACTCCTAATGAAATTGCTTTGCCACTGGCCCTGTTTGCTTGCATCCAAGGTTCTTAATAATCTAGGAAATGAGTGGAGCAATTAACACTTCCTGAAGCATTTGTTTGTTGGTTCCATGGGCAGGAGGACACCTGCAAAGGCTGATGGAAGGCCTGCAGCTTGAGTTGCTCCATCATGGGAGGATGAAGGCAATGGTTTAGTATGATGGCTACCAAGTTCCTCAGCTTTCCTTTTCCCCTTCCCTTTTGCTTTCTCCTTCAAGCAAATCACACCTGCCAAGAACTACCTTGCCTAATGTTTAACAGAAGGGAAGCTGATCCATGATGGCTTAGAGCTGCTGGGCTTCTCCCAGGAGCCAGGAGATGAGGATAGGCTGAGGGAGCTGGGATTGTTCAGCCTGGAGAAGAGAAGGCTTTGGGGAGACCTACTAGTGACCTTCCAGTACCTGAAGGGAACTTCCAAGAAGGCTGCAGAGGGCCTGTTTGCAAAGGCCTGCAGTGAAAGGACAAGGGGCAATGGTTTTAAATTGGAGAGGAGTAGATTTAAGAATGAAGCTAACCTGCCACACTTCTCTTTTCCCCCTTATTTTTAAACCTTTTGGACACAAGATGCCTATTGCAAGGAAAACCCTCTTGTATTCCCCAATGGCCTCTGCTGAAGAGCTCTTAGAGAACAGAAATCCAACAGTTCCTTACTTCTATCTGCTGCACACACTTTGGACATCACTGTCTTGGTGCCTCCATGGCAAGGCTTGAGGAGTGAAAGCTGCCCAGGGTTGTATTTATCTGCTGAAGCTCTGCTTGGGCACTGGAAGATACATTCTTGGCAGTTCATCTCATTGCTTTAATGGATCATGTTCCAGAGGCCACCATGTGCTAATACATCCCAGGAAGAAATGGCTTCCTCTCACACTACTGAAGGAGAAAACTTTCTGAGCTAGAAGACCTCCCATCCCTGCACTTCTTCCACCAAATTCAAGTCAATGAGGGAGTCAGTGGAAGAGAAGAGCAGGAGGAGACACCAACAGAGCTCAGCTGGCTTTGTTCTTTTCTATCCTAAGCATCCTTTCTCCTTCCTGGGAGCCTGATGTGCTGCTCTCCAGAGGAATCATGGCACCAGCAGCCCACAGGTTTGTGTTTCTGCCACATCAGAAACTCCTGTTTGGCAAAGAAAAGGCCTTTCCATCCCCTTTGAATACTGTTTGCCTTGGTGGGTGAGCACGTGGCACAGCTAGATGAGTGTCTGCTCTGTCCATTAGAAATTGCTTTCATCTTCCATTCAGCTACAGTTGTTGGATGTCAATGTATTAATTACCATCCCTGGTGCCTCTTCATCACATTACACTGAAGGATTCAATAAGCTCCAATTAACACATTGGAGTCTCTCCATGAATGCATCTTGCCTGACTCTGAGTGAATAGGCTCATAAAAAACACATCTTAAACAAAAATAATAGCAATTCAGCCTCAGATTCAGGCTCCTGTACATCTCCTCTTTTAGCAGGTGATTAGTTAGTAAATTGCAGTTTTGGGGGTAAAGCAATGCCAGGTTTCAGCTTGCCAGAGAGCAGGAGATTGTGTTTTAGTGTCCAGAAAGCTTCCTGTGACCTTGAATCACAGAATGTTAGGGGTTGGAAGGGCCCTAGAAAGATCATCTAGTGCAACCCCCCTGCCAGAGCAGGAGCACCTAGACCAGCTCACACAGCAATGTGTCCAGGCAGCTCTGCAATGGCTCCAGACAAGGAGACTCCACAGGCTCCTGGGCAGCCTGGGCCAGTGCTCTGGCACCCTCACTGCAAACAAATTCCTCCTCTTGTTAATACTAAACCTCCTGTGATCCAGCTTGCTCCCATTGCCTCTTGTCCTACTATTGGATGCCATGGAGCAGAGCCTGGCTCCCTCCTCCTCACAGTCACCCTTCACATATTTATAAACCTTGGCTACCACATTATTCACATTTGCCTGAATGACAAAGTTACAAGAAAAAAAAACCACACATTTAGCATATTAATTTTCTATGTTTTCAGTAAATTATGGTCACAATGACTTCTCTAAGCAGTATGTTTCTAGTAACCCCCAGGACAAGAAAGATCTGGAGGTGCTGGAAGGTGTCCAGAGCAAAGCCATGAGGATGCTCAGAGGCTGGAGGACAGGCTGAGAGAGTTGGGATTGTTCAGTCTGGAGAAGAGAAGGCTCCCAGGAGACCTTCTTGTGGCCTTCCAGCATCTACAGGAGCTACAAGAGAGCTGGGGAAGGACTTGTTAGGCTGTCAGGCAGTGCTAGGGCTAGGGGAATGAATCCAAACTAGAGGAGGGGAGATTTAGGTTGGCTGTTAGGCAGAAGTTGTTGGCCAGGAGGGTGCTGAGCCACTGTGCCAGGTTGGCCAGAGAGGTGGTGGCAGCCCCAGCCCTGGCAGTGTTGCAGGCCAGGCTGGCTGGGGCTGGGAGCAAGCTGCTCTAGTGCCAGGTGTCCCTGCCCAGGGCAGGCACAGGGCTTGGGGCTAGATGATCATTAAGGTCCCTTCCAACCTTGACAATTCAGTGATTCTCTAACCCTGTTGGGCTGTCAGTGCCCACACTGTGCTGAAAGCTCTAGCATGCAGCCATGGCTTAAGGCATGGGCTCAGTAGGACCTGTGCTTACTGGTTTGCAGAAAGAGAAGCCAAAAAGTCCTGCAGATATATTTTATATACTGCAGAGGGGAAAAATATCTGACAGCAGCAGTGCTTGGGAGGCAGAGCAAGCCTGAGCTCCCTGATATTTATTTCTATTGATGGCTCCTGATGTTCTTTCTGAAGTTTGGATCATCAGTAAAGTTGAGAAGGAGCTTTTTTATGATGGTGCTAAAAGACAGGCATTGGCAACAGCTGAGCTTCACTTCAAACCCTGATGCTGCTGAAGCATCTCCAAAGCTGTTTGACTTTTCTCTGTAAGCTAGCAACTTTGGTATTCTTCTTCTGATTCTTTTTTGCAAGTACTAAAGCAGAACCAACCTTTTGAGTTCAGCTTATTCAATTTTCTACTGCTTCTTTTTTTCCCCTCAGGTTCCTATCTGGACATCCTGGATTTGTCAAGGAGATTTGCTCCTGTGAAGATGAAATAAACTCATCTCAGTTGTAGAGATGGAACTCTACTCTCTCCTTTTCTGATGGCTGCTCTGGCATTTGGATGACAAAATTAGCACTGCAGCTACCCAAGATCACTCAAGCATGTGCTAAGTGACCCAAGACCTGGCAGACAGACCCATCTCCAAGAGCCTTTCTCTAGGGCACCACTCCAAGGAGACTGTTCCCACTGGTGCCCCATGAAGAGCCATCCAGATGTGGAATGGAGACAAGAATCCCAGCTGACACTCTGGAGCAGAGCAGGGACTGATGGGAGTGGAAGGCAAGGCTGATGTGTTGAGCTTTTTGGGTTGACTGTGCAGAATAACACTTATCTATAAGTCATTGAGTAGGTCTGTCGAGGAGTGAGCAATGCAGGACAGCTCTAAAATGACATCCAGATGCAAAATAAGGAGGGAAAAAGGTCACTAAGTGACAAAACCCAACAGTGTGACCCCTGCCTGGATGGTGAGGATGGGTGATGGAGAATTTATCCTCTGCACCAATGCTGGTGGTACTGAACCTAACAGACCCCCAAGGAGCTAGGCAAGACAAAACCACCATGAATCAGGAGCAAGAGCTGCAGTAGAGACATCTGAGACAGAACTTTTTCAGCTGTATTAAAGGATTATTTTGGGCCTTCAAAAGCTATGAAGCTGCTCAACAAAGAAAAGATGAAGAGCAGGTAGATGGAGAAGCAATTGAAAGCATCCATGAGATGCCTGAAAGGGCAAAAGAGAGAACATTGGCAGCAGCTTTGCCTTAGACAAAGGCAGATTTCAAAGGAAAAACATAGATCCAGCAATTACCCACGAGGAGAAACAGGGAGAGAAAAGAAACAAGAGGAAAACAGCAGCTAAGATCTTCCAAGTCTGTGTGTAACACAAAAAAAATCTAGGAAAGCCTGCCCAGGATGCTCCCATATGGCACCTTTGACCTCATCCAAAAAATCTTCAACACCTTTAACTACAATTTTTACCATTTCTAGTGAATAAAGCTATTTTTTCCTTCATGTCTCTGTTGCATTTACTTCACAAATGCCTCAAAGACAGACTGAAAGGGTCAAGGCCTGGCCCAGGCTGCTCAAGGAGGTGGTGGAGTCACCATCCCTGGAGGGGTTGAAGAAACATCTGGCTGTGGTTCTAAGGGACATGGGAGTGATAGGTAGATGGTTGGACTTGATCATCTTAGAGGTCTCTTTCAACCTTAATGATTCTATGAAAGCACAAAAGGAGATGCAGAAAGTTCAGGTCTGATGTCCAGACCTAGCCTCTGGCTTTCGGAAGACCAGAACCTCTGATTCTTCACCCTCAGCTCTCTCAAAATGCAAATTATACCTTTGAGAGCCCTGCCTACATGATTTAAAGGTGCAGAAGTATGACTGGGACTACCAGTTCATTGATGACCTCAGCAGTACTTATGTTTGCTGCTCACTGATGGCATTTGGATGCCTGCAAGCACCATTGTGTGTGTATGAAATCGCTCCAGCGAGCGCTGCTGCTCCAGAGCCAATCATTTCTTTGAGCAATGGGATTTTCCTGCCTTTCTGCACCACTGAGTCATTCCTAAATATTTCAATATACTCCCCCTGCATGGCTTTGTGTAGCCATTTGATATGGGCTCTACAACATCACTACTCACACCTTGCAAATGCTTCCACTGAAAAGCCAAGGTTGCCCAAATCGATGCAACCCAAAAGGGATTTTTACAGCCACCAGTAGCTTGTGTTCCAGGGAGCTCTCCTGGCAATTTGTAGACAATAGATTTCCAATAACAACTTGTAATTAGTTCATTTTCTCTTCTTCAGTCATTATCTATTAAAGGCTGGTGACATTTTGCAGGTGGAAAGGAGAGAGAGCTGAAACAATACTCGAATTGGGCAACTCACACTCACAGAAGAGACCTCTAAGAGCATCAAGTCCAAGCATTCCTAGCACTAACAGAATCATTAAGGTTGGACGAGACCTCTAAGAGCATCAAGTCCAAACATACCTATCACTAACAGAATTATTAAGGTTGGAAGAGATCTCTAAGAGCATCAAGTCCAACCATACCTATCACTAACAGAATCTAAAAAGTCCAAACATATTAGCAGGGAGATGCTGAGTGCTGACCAAAGCCACCTCTGACCTTGAGCTCATCAGCCCATGCATGGAGAGCCTTGAGCACTGGTTTCTCTATCTCTTCTTTGTACCAAAGTGCTGTGGCTACCAACACCACATTGCCATCTTGGTCTTAAAAGAACCTGAAATCCCAGTGCAGGCTCATAGCTTGGCTGTGGTAAGGCTAAGTTACTAAGTGCACCTGCAGAAACTGAGCTAAATAGCTTTCATTTTCTGCCTCTTGTGGATTTTTTTCTTGCTTGATTCTTGCCTTTTCTTTCTGCACCATGAATCACTCCAGAAAACACCCAATTCCTTGCCCTCCTCCTCCTCAGCCACATTGCTGCACATCATTTCTCCTCCAGGCAAGCAGCACTGGGTTGCTTTGGCCAACTGAAGGCAAGCTGATTCCTTTCCTGAGGAGTTCACCTCACCTCTAACACTGCCTGGAGCCCAAAGCAGAAGCTGCCACTCCTCTGCTTGCTCAAGATGTGTTTGAAGTTGAGCTAGCACACAGCTCACAGGAGAAGCAAATCAATGTTGGGGAGCTAATGAATTCTTTGCCAAGCTTGCCCCAATATCTGCAGCAACATGAAAGGAAAATGACACAGCAGGGAGAGATTGGAGCTGAAGAAGCAGAAGATGGTGCACAAACTGTCAATATCACAGAATCACAGAATGTTAGGGG